>PVHP010016351.1:0-35310 GCA_004024765.1 Zapus hudsonius | reverse complement strand
TTTTTTTTTTTTTTTTTTTTTTTTTTTTTTTTTTTTTTTTTTTTTTTTTTTTTTTTTTTTTTTTTTTTTTTTTTTTTTTTTTTTTTTTTTTTTTTTTTTTTTTTTTTTTTTTTTTTTTTTTTTTTTTTTTTTTTTTTTTTTTTTTTTTTTTTTTTTTTTTTTTTTTTTTTTTTTTTTTTTTTTTTTTTTTTTTTTTAGTTCTCTGTATCCTAAATATTAATCCTCTATCTCATGTTCAGCTGGCAAAGATTTCTCTCCCATTCTGTAGGCTGCCTCTTTGCTCTGTTCATAGTGCCCTGTAGTGTACAGAATCTTCAATTTCATGAGTTCCTACTAGTTGGTTGTTGGCTTTATTTTCTGAAAGACTGGGGTTCTGTTCAGAAAGTCCTTGCCCAAGAGTTTCCCCTACTTTTTCTTCTAGCAGTTTGAGTTCCAAGTCTTGTGTTAAGGACTTTGACCCAGATAGATTTGATTCTTGTGCAGAGACAGACAGAGAGAGGGAGGGAGAAGATGCAGTTTCATTCTTGTACTTGTAAGTAATATACATTTTTCCCAGCACCATTTGATAAGCATGCTGTCTTTTCTCCAGTGAGAGAGAGAGACAGAGAGAGAATGCAGTTTCATTCTTGTACTTGTAGTATCCATTTTCCCAGCACCATTTGATAAGCATGCTGTCTTTTCTCCAGTGAGAGACAGAGAGAGAGGATGCAGTTTCATTCTTGTACTTGTAAGTAATATCCATTTTTCCCAGCACCATTTGATAAGCATGCTGTCTTTTCTCCAGTGAGAGAGAGAGACAGAGAGAGAAGATGCAGTTTCATTCTTGTACTTCTGTCTTTTCTCCAGTGAGAGAGAGAGACAGAGAGAGAATGCAGTTTCATTCTTGTACTTGTAGTACCCATTTTCCCAGTACCATTTGATAAGCATGCTGTCTTTTCTCCAGTGAGAGACAGAGAGAGAAGATGCAGTTTCATTCTTGTACTTTTAAGTAATACCCATTTTTCCCACCACCATTTGATAAGCATGCTATCTTTTCTCCAGTGAGTATTTTTGTCAAAAGTCAGATGGCTGGGTTTATATGTTGTTCTTCTATTCTGGTCCATTAGTGTACATGTCTGTTTTTGTGCCAAGACCATGCTAGCTAGCATTGCAGTGTACCTTGAAATCAAGTACAGTGGTACCTCTAGCCTCATTATCCCCTGGAGGATTGCTGTGGATAATCAGGGTCTTTTAAAAAAAATTGAAATTTATTTATTCATTTGTAAACAGAAGAGAGACAGAGTAGACATGGAGGGCCTATAGCCCTTGCCAAAGAATTCTACATGCATGCACCATTTTGTACATCTGGCCTCATATGGTTACTGGGGAATCAATCCTGGGTTGTTAGGCTTTGCAGGCAAACGCCGTTAACAACTGAGCCATCTCTCCAGCCCCCAAGGTCTTTTTTTCTTTCAAATGAATTTTAAGGTAATTTTTTCTGTTTTAGTGAAGAATGATACTGGAGTTCTGATGGGGATTGCATTAGGTTTGTAGGTCGCTTTTGGTAAGATAGCCATTTTTACAATATGGAATATTCCTTCCCATGAGTCAGATGTCTTTCCATTTCCTAGTGTCTTCTTCATTTTTTTAAAGTGTTTTAAAGCTTTCCAGTATAAAAGTCTTTCACTTCCTTGGTGTTTTAGTTATATTTCTTATTGTTGGGACCCAATACTGGGAGAAAATCACTTTAAGGGAGAAAAGGTTTATTTTGCTTACAGTTCTGTGGTTATAATCCAAGACAGCATGGATGGCATGGTGGCAAGAGCCTGAGGCAAATGGTAACATTCAGTAATGAGAGCAGAGAGAGTAATAAATCTTTATGCTTTTCTCCTTTTTATTTAGTCCGTAGCCCTTGCTCATGAAATGGTCCATCCACAGTTAAGGTGGGTCTTCCCACCCCAAATAACCATTAAAGGCATGCACCACCACACCCAGCCAACTTTTGGAGTTTTTGTCCTTTTTATTTTCCTTTATTTTCATTTTATTTGTAACGGGGGTGTGGCATGGCACAGAGCCCCATACATTTGCCTGCAACAGGGTGGTAGTGTTGTCCCATACATGGGACATGCACATGCTCTCTTGAGGTCTGGAGAGATGGCTCAGCAGTTTAAAAAAAAAAAAAGGTTCTCTCCTTGGTGCACTTACAGCTTGGGTTAGCTGGTTAGGTTGGGCAGGGCTTCTGCTTACCTCCCTGGGCATTCGTTTGCAGTAGCAAGAAACCCTGGTGTGTTAATAAATTCATGTACACACATATGCATTAATTAAATAAAAATATTCTGAGCTGGGTGTGGTGGCACATGCCTTTAATCCCAGCACTTGGGAGGCAGAGGTAGGAGGATCATTGTGAGTTATAGGCCAGCCTAGAACTATATAGTGAGTTCTAAGTCAGCCTGGGCTAGAGTGAGACGCTGTATCAACACACACACACACACACACACACACACCAGATTCTAAAACTACCATAGGATCCCAGCTATACCATTCCTGAGTATATACAATGAAGTTTATATTAAACATCTCTGGATTCTTACATTTTGATAAATGCCAAGTAGACAAAGCCAACATATGAAGTAGCAGCTCCAGAAATCCACTGTAAGTTAGAAATATATTTGTGAATGTACCTAAATTACTGAACATCTTTTTTTGTTTGTGTTTTTTTTTTGGGTGGGGGGGAGATGTATGCCCAGGAATGGTATAACTGGGATCCTATGGCAGTAAGTTAGGTGATACAGTTTAAGCACAGTGAGTCACTTTTTATTCAAATTTGTGGGAATCCTCCTGAAACCCTCGCAAACTACAGCCAAGATCCTTTAGTTCTGACTATATCAGTGCTTTTCTGTATAAATAATCTCATCATTTGCCTTTTCTTCATTATTACTGAAGTTAAATATGGTTTGTTTTTGTTTTTAGGTAGGGTCTCTCTGGACCAGGCTGACCTATAATTCACTATGTAGTCCCAGGGTGGCCTATAGCTCCAAGTTATCCTTCTACTTCTGCCTCCTGAGTGTTGGGATTAAAGGTGTGCACCATCACCCTGGGTAATTTTTTTTTTCTTGAGAGAGGTTTTTGCTATGTAGCCCAGGCTGGCTTCAAACTTTCAATCCTCTTGCCTCAGACTAGAGTGTTGGGATTTGGTTTGTGTATCACCATGCTGAGTTATAAAAGCAATTTTGAAAATGTTTATCTTTTGCCCATTTTTCTACTAAATCTCAGTGATTTTTGTGTGTGTGCATGTGTTATTCATTTTTGTGGTACTGAGGATCACCCATAGTCTCATATATGCTTGGAAAATATTCTGTCAATGAGCTACCTCACCAGCTTGTGTGTCATTTCTTAGGTATTTGGTTTTAGTAGTGGTAGTTCTTATTTTAGTGCAAAAGTTAATTTATATTTTATGATTTTTTTCCCCCCTCTGTGGTGCTGGGAATCAAATTCAGGCCCTGGCACCTAATAGTATATTTTGACCTATTTTATAAGGTCAGTATCATTTACTTTTGTACATGCATGCCTTAACATAATAGGTTTTTGTAGTTTAAAGTCTAATACTATAGACCTTTACCCAGAAAATCTTAGCCGTTTTTTAATTATACAGGTCTGCTTTTTAGATTGTGTCTAAATTTGAGTGTTACTTTTTAACATGAAGCTAGGTTTATACTAACGGTGGAAAAATCTTTATATTTAATACCTTAGATGGCACCTATCAAAAGGATATAGGATCATGGCAGCAGATGATGACAGTGGTGATGGAACAAGTTTATTTGATATCTTTTCTGGTAAGAGCTACTTTCAGTTATTTTTCTTTTATTTAAGTTTTAAATTTGGAGATGCTGGCCATTGTAACCAGGAATTTAGCATATGTTCTTGGACTAAGCTATATATACATCCAGGGGAAACTAATCATTTTTTTTCTACTTACATGTAACTAAATTAATAGCAAAACACTTGGAATATAGGGAGTCCTTTGTAAATGTGAACCATTTTTAAATTTGTCTCAAGCTCATGGCAATCCTCTCACCTCAGCCTCTTATATGCTGGAGTTAAAGGCTTGATCCACTATGCTTAACTTAATTTTTTAAACAAATTTTATTTATTTGAGAGAAAGAAAAAGAAAGAGGCAGACACAGAAAGTGCGTATGGGCATACCAAGGCTTCCTACCACTGCAAATGAACCACTTAGTGCATCTGGCTTTATGTGGGTTCTGGGAATTGAATTCGGGTCTTTCAGCTTTGCAGGCAAGCACCTTAACTGCTTAGCCATATCTCCAGCCCCCATATTTATTTATTTATTTATTTACTTTTATTTTATAGTGCTAAGGATCTAGCCCTGGTCTATATACTTGCTAGGCAAGCATACTACTACTGAGCTCCATCCCCACCCTATTTTTGTGACAGGGGAAATCTCACCATATGATACCGTGAGGGAGGGGGGGGCAGTGAAAGGAGGATAGTAGGAATTAAGGGAAGGAAGACTAACATCAAGATCTGGTAATAAGCTCACAAAATAGAATTTTTAAAATTTTTACTTATTTACTTAGTTTTTTGTGTAGTGATGGGGATTGACAATCACACTGTCACTGAGCTACTTTCCCAGCCCTAAGTGAAAACTTTTACACTGGCTAGGTATGGTGTTTGTTATAAGCCAGTAATCCCAGCACTTGGTAATACCAAATGTGTGTGGTGGCCTTTCTGTAATCCTAGCACTATGGAGGCAGAGACTAGGGATCCTGGAACAATCTGTCCACCCTAGTCCAAACAGTTTGTTTTGGGTTCAACTGGTAGACCTTACTTCAGTAAATAAAGTGGTAAGAGATTGAAGAAGATGAACATCAACTTCTGTCCTCCTCCTGCACAAGCTCACACACGTACATATACGTGCAAAAAGAGAAAAACGTACTTTATATATAGAAGGTAGACTCCCAAGTCCTGATAACGTTTAATATTTAGTTTTTTAATCTTAATTATAATTATACTGTAACTTTATATTTTTAAGGCTATAAACATTTACTGGCTAGAATTATAAATTATAGTGCTATAGAGTGAAAAGAGACAGTTAAAAGCCTGCTTACTACAATTTTATATTTACTTACTATGTGTCTTAAGGCTGGAGAGATGGCTCATTGCATGACAGCCTGGGTTCAATTCCCCAGTACCATGTAAAGTCAGATGCACAAGGCAGCACATACATCTGGAGTTTGTTTACAGTGGCAAGAGTCCCTTTTGTGTCCCATTCCTTCTCTCTTTCTCTTCTTGCAGATAAATATATATATATATTTATATATATATATATATATTTATATATATTTATATATATATATAAAGTGTCTTAAAATGTTAATGTTAGTATATATGAAGGAGGCCACATCAAATATGGCCACCATGCCCACCCAGAGTACTTGACATTACATTTTTTTTTTTTTCTTTGCCAAGACAACCTTTATTGACACAGTCCGATGCCATGGGAGGATGTCCCTGAGGTTTGGGCTCTGGAGTAGAGGTCCTCCCAACTTGTTTAGCCTAGGGCCCCATTGGCACATAAGAGAAAAAGTGAGGGGCTCCCAAAGTACTGAGGCTAGTACCAGATCTGCCCTGTCTGTCAAAGGGAACAGAGAGCTTCTGAAAGGATCCTCACAGAACTGACCCAGAGCCCAGGATCCCCATAGTGTGTGAATACACAGCTAGGACCACTCCCCTCACCCCAGTGGGCTTTTGTTGTCATCTAAGGTAGGACCACTCCCCTCACCCCAGTGGGCTTTTGTTGTCATCTAAGGTAGGTACAGGTCAGTAGTTTCCCTTCTGGGCACATTAGAAAGTGAGAAGACACCTGAGGCCCTGCTTTGTCATAGACTTATTGGGGCTGAGCAATCATGGGCCACAACTAAGATGTCAGCTGTCCTTGCCTCTGCTACTCTGGTCTGAGGCCATGGCTTTGGTCAGGTTCCCTGCTTCCCTCTTCAGGACACTAAGCAGAGTCTGACAACTGTCCAAGATCTTAGGTAGGCAGCCTCAGTTTCCATGATTCCGAAATGGTCCAAAGGGATCTTGAGCCAACTTGACACAGTGCAGCTCCTCATGCACTTCACCAGCTCGTTGTTTTAGTTCTGCAGCGCTTTTGGGTCATAGTCCATGGCTGCTCAAGACCATGCCACCCCAACTGCTGCCCTTCTCTGAATTTTAAACCAACAGAAAAACTAAAAATATATAATCAACCAGGCATGGTGGCACACACCTTTAACCCCAGCACTCGGGAGACAGAGGTAGGAGGATCACTGAGTTTGAGGCCACTCTGAGACTATATAGTGAATTCCAGGTCAGCCTGGGCTAGAGTGAGACCTTACCTTGAAAGACCGTAAAAAGAAAATAATCTAAAGTAATGGACTCCGATATATATATATAACATAATATATATTATATGAGAGCGTTCAATATTATCCTGTAAGTCACTAAGATTTTCCTCTACCCCACCATGTTTTACATATTTAGTTAAAAAATGTAATTAATGTTGACCTATGTAGTTCACTGGCTCTTCTGTGTGGAGCATGTCCAGTGATTCCTTTTTTTTTATTATTAATTATTTTTTCAAAATATTTTTTAGGGCTGGATAGATGACTCAGCAGTTAAGGTACTCACTTACACGGCTGGACAGACCAGGTTCAATTCTCTAGTACCTATGTAAAGCCAGATGCACAGAGGGGTGCATGTATCTGGAGTTCATTTGCAGTGCCAAGAATGACCATATTTTCTCTCTCCCTTGCAAATAAATAATTTAAAATATTTTATAAATAAATAAAAATAATTTTATTTATTGGTATGAGAGAATGGATGTGTCAAGGCCTCTTGGACACAAAACTGCAGACATGTGTCACATTGTGCATCTGACTTTACATGGGTACTGGGGAATTGAACCCAAGCCACAGGCTTTGGATGCAAACATCTTTAATTGCTGAGCCATCTCCCCAGCCCTAGTGATTCCTTAATGTGCATTTTATTTGTATTGCAATGTTGAGATTGCCTGTAGCGTATGTTTGGATATCCTTGGTGACATTCTAAATGATTTGTTAATAGATTCTGGAGTCTGTTACATTTAAAAAAAAAAATTTAACAGATACTAACTTAGGTCAATTTATACTTCTGTCTCTCCTGTGGTAGATAACAACTAAAATCTCTGTTGAGGTATTTTAGCTTTCACTGGCTTCTTAGAGTTCTATCCTTTGGAGGTTACACAGATATTTGGGTAAAATTTGAAGAATCACCTCAGCTTTCTGGCTTTATTCTCTTACTCTCTAGTTGCTGTCCTGAAAGCCTTTCCTTTGGTTCTTCAAGCCCTTAGGACTAGAGGTTTCTGTGTTGTCACTACTCATATAACTTTAATCCCAGCACTCAAGAGGCTGAAGAATGTGAATTACCATGAGTTTAAAGCTAGCCTGGTCTACATAGTGAGTCCACAGGACAGCCTGGACTAGAGAGTGAGACTGTTTCAAAAAATAAAAAAATAGTTGTGCAAGGTGGCACATGCCTTTAATCTCAGCAGGAGGATTGCTCCCAGTTTGAGGCCACCTCGACACTATATAGTGAATTCTAGGTCAGCCTGGGCTAGAGCAAGACCCCACCTCAAAAATAAATTAATTAATTAAAAAATAGAAGAGGGGCATAAGAAACTCATCTTGTTTCAAGTTTCTCCTAGTCATGTTTGTTTGGTTTTAGTTCAGGGATAACTCAGGGCTCACATAATTCCCTTCAGGTTTTGAAAGATTTAGATTGCTCTCTCACTCATCAAGGAGCTTCCAGTATTTTGTTGAGCATTCATCATTGCTACCTGAGGATCAGTTTGATGGAAACTAGTTCATTATTCCTGGAATTAAAGTTTGGTTTGTTAGTATTATTATCATTATTATTATTATTATTTTGGTTTTTCAAGGTCTCACTCTAGCCCAGGCTGACCTGGAATTCACTATGTGGGTGGTCTTGAACTCATAGTGATCCTTCTACTTCTGCCTCCCAAGTGCTAGGATTAAACGTGTACACCACCATACCCAGCTTGATTTGTTTATTTTTTTAAAGTCTAAATTTGGAATAGTCAAGTTATAAGTCTGTCAAAATTTCACGGGCAAATATATCTAAAAACTCAAGTGGGTGTGGTGGTGCATGTCTTTAGCTCCAGCACTCGGGAAGCTGAGGTAGGGGCCATGAGTTTGAGACCAGCTTGGGGCAGAGGCAGAGTGAGTTCCAGCTCACTTGGGGCAGGGCTTGAGTGAGATCCTGCCTCAAAAAAAAAAGAAGGAAAAAAAAAAAAACTGGGAAAAAAATCTTAGTTCATAAGTAAATTTTTAAAACATTTATTTATTTATTTATTTGAGAGAGAGGCAGGCAGAGAGAGAGTATGGATTTGCTAGGGCCTCCAGCCATTTCAAACAAAACTCCAGACATATGTACCACCTTATTTATCTGATTTTATGTGGGTACTGGGGAATGGAACCCAGGTTGTTAAGGCTTTTCGGGCAAGTGTCTTAACCACTGAACAATCTCTCCAGTCCCCATAAGTCAATTTTAATTAGTCATTTCTGTTTTTGTAGCTTCTCCTCTTAAAAATAATGATGAAGGTTCATTGGACATATATGCTGGGTTGGACAGCACTATTTCTGGTATGTAAGTTTCATAAAATGGCCTTATTTTGTTGTGCTTGTTTTACTGTTATTAATTGTTGTTAATGTCATAGTTCCTAATTAGCCCATTCTTTGAAAAAATAACACTGAGATAATTACTTTTTTGCCCAAAGCTTGAATAATAGAATACATTTACAAACATATGTTACTTATCTCAGGTTTAATTGGACCTTGTACAAAAATGTTTGTACTGAGCCGGGCGTGGTGGCGCATGCCTTTAATCCCTGCACTCGGGCGGCAGAGGTAGGAGTATTGCCGTGAGTTCGAGGCCAGTCTGGGACTCCAGAGTGAATTCCAGGTCAGCCTCACCTAGAGGGAGACCCTACCTCAAAAAACAAAAACAAACAAAAAAAATGTTTGTACCATTGAAATGCAGCTGGTGCTGTTGTCTATACATATTACTGTGTATGCTATCACATTATGTGTAAGAGCATTTGAAAATAACTTTACTATGGACGTTTACAAATATATCAGAAATGATATGCAGTCTAGCAATGTGCCTAAATTAAAACCTTTTCCATAATCAGATCTTTCACTGTTTGAACAAAGATGATGATCATGCTTGATTTATTGCCCCAACCATTTTATAGAAGCTAGTATTCCAGCTGTCTTCTGTGAAATCTCTGTTGATTTGAATGAAATGCTGGCAATGAAGAAATACATAGCTCTTTGAAGTGGACACAACATAAATCATCCTAACACAGTACAATGATAAACATGTGTGAAATGTCATAAAGAAGCCCATTGTTTCGTATGTTTCCAAAAATTCAATAAAATTTAAAACTATTGTATGAAAGAAAAGAATCCTAACCAATATTTTAATGTAAGGATTTTTGTTTGTTTCAGATAGTACATCTAAATCCTGTGTGTCATTTAGAAACTGTTTGG
Source organism: Zapus hudsonius (assembly GCA_004024765.1). Taxonomy (NCBI): domain Eukaryota; kingdom Metazoa; phylum Chordata; class Mammalia; order Rodentia; family Dipodidae; genus Zapus; species Zapus hudsonius. The sequence goes on along the minus strand of PVHP010016351.1, from coordinate 25,723 downwards.
ATTTATATGAAGAGATCCTGACTGAAGAAGGAACTGCCAAAGAAGCAACATATAATGATGTATGTGCTACCACAATTATTATGAACAGTTCTGTTCTCTAGTAGTTCCAGAGGAGCAGAAAACAGCTGACTGTTGAACAAATAAATGTGTTTTACCTGTGTATTTCAACATTTAAAACCTCTGTAGCATATAACATGAGACTTATGTGAGACAAATTTCTTTTTGACTATGTTTGAATATTAAAGTTTGAAGACTGAATATGTAATTCACCAAAATGCATTATTGTTACACTGAACTTTAAAGACCAGTAAACTAGGGGCTGGGGAGATAGTTTATGTAGTTAAAAGTGCTTGCTTGCAAAGTCAGCTGACCAGAGTTCAATTCCCCATCACCCACATAAAGCCAAACAGGCATTTATTGTTTGTAGTGGTGAGACCCTGTCACATCATTTCACACATGCATACACACATGTGCAGGTAAATAAATTAAAATTTTATTTTTAAACCCATTAATCTAGGCAAAGATGGTGTCTATAATTTCAGTATTTGGGAGTGCTTGGCAGAAAGGATCAAGACTTTGAGGCCAGCGTTGGCTATGTAGGGAAACATTGTCTCCAAAAGACAAAGGAAAGGAAGGAGTGAAGGACAGGGAGGGAGAGAGGAAAGAAGGAAGAAAAATTGTATTCTGATTAAATATCTACTAGTAGATCTTCTCTACCTTCATTATAGATTGTTTTTCAAAAAAAATTTTTTTAAATATTTTTATTTATTAGGGAACTAGGCCAACAGAAAGAGTGAGTATGGGCACGTCAGGGCCTCTTGCCACTATAAATGAATTCCAGACAGGTGTGCCACTTTGTGCATTTCGCTTTACATGGGTACTGGGGAATTGACCCTGGGCCATCAGGCTTTGCAACCAAGCATCTTAAACTACTGAGCCATCTCTGCAGCCCTCAAATTTTTAGATGTCATTTAAATTTAGAAAATACATGTTTTGTTAAAAAAAATGATGCTTACATTAATCCTTTCATGTTTTACAGTTGCAGGTAGAATATGGAAAATGTCAGCTGCAAATGAAAGAGCTGATGAAAAAGTTTAAGGAGCTACAGACACAAGTAACATTATAATGATTATTTTATGTTTGCCTTGATAACATTTTACATCAAAACTTTTTTTAAAACCTGGGTTCAGTCCCCAGGATGATGATGATTAAAAAGCTTTAGAAAGTTTTCAGTTTAACACAGTGGCCCTTGAAGTCCTAGCTACTCTGGAAACTGAGGTGGGAGGACTTGAGCCTAGTTCAGGGCCAACCTGGGCAATATAGTAAGACCCTATCTCTTATTTATATTGATTTATTGATTGATTGTGTCCATGTGTGTATGTGTGTGTTTGTGTGGCATGCACATATGTGTTCTTGTTCTTTTGTATGGCATGCATGTGTATGTGTGGCATACATGTCTGTGCACATGCATATGTATATGTGCATGTTTTTTGCATGTGGAGATCAGATCTTGAGGTCAGATGTCTTCCTCAATCTCTTTACACCTTATCTTTTTAAAGTATTTTCATTTATTTACAAACAGAGAGTATATGGGGCCTCTTGCCACTGAAAATGAACTCCAGACTCATGTACCACTTTGTGCATCTGGCTATACATAGGTACTGAGGAGTCAAACCCAAACCATTGTGCTTTGCAAGCAAGTGTCTTTATCCGCTAAGCCCCAGCCCTACATTTTATTTTTTGAAAGAGTCTCATGTTGAACCTGCATCTCAGCTGATTTGGCTAGACTAAACTGTCTCAACCTCCTGAGTGTTGGGATTTTTGGGTGCTGGGGATCCAAACTCAGGTTCTCATGACTGCATGGCAAACACTTACTGAAAGTTAAAATGCTAAAATGTTGGCAATTTATTGAAAATAGCTTTTTAAAGAAAAAAATCACTTGGTACTGGGGATTGAACCCAGGACTTTGAGTGTATGAGCTAAGTGCTCTACCACTGAAGTATACTGCCAGACCTACTTTCTATTTTGGTTGTTATAAGTAGGAGTTAAGATGCAAAACTGTTGGAAGCTCATGAGGACTTTTGTTTCTTTCTGCTCAGGATTGAACTCAGGGCACCTGATTCTCTATCAATTGAGCCATCCAGAATCTTACATTTTCTTTTTTTGTTGTTTTGTTTTGTTTTACTGAAGTAGACTCTTGTTGTAGCCCATGGAGACCTTGAACTTACTCGGTAGTCCAGGCTGGCCTCAAACTCAGAGTGATCCTCCTACCTCAGCCTCTGAGTGCTGGGATTAAAGGCGTGCGCAACACACCTGGCATGACATGTTTTGATTTCATGAAACTGTTATAGGAAAATGGCTTGAATGGTTAAAATGATATGGACATAAAAATTTGTTAGATCAATTGATAGTTAAATGATGAAATGTATGGAAATAGGCACCTTAATAAAATCTTTGAGAGGCAAAGATTTAGATTTTTGTGTAGAAAAATGACAGTTCATAGTTATTGCTAGAGTAGTCGGTTTTGTGATGTGCTACAAAAATAAGGAATGTGATGTTCTGTTCTTATTTGTACTTTTTGCTAAACTTGATTCTCTTCGTACTACTTTTTCTGAAAGAACCAGTTAACTCAATTCTTTGTTTATTTGAGAAATAATACATGCATGTTTAGCTTGTTAAGTATATTGTTCTTACTATTTTTTAGCTTTAATTTTCAATATAATGACCCAAGCTGAACTTTTCTCTGCCATTTATTGCTTTTACATTATGATCCTTGTTTTAAGTACTTTGATTTTAAATGTTTTTATTTATTTGTAAGCAAAGGTGGGGATCAGGGAGAGAAAAAGAGATAGAATGGGTGTGCCTGGGCCTCTAGCCACTGCAGACAAACTCCAGATGCACGAAGCACTCTGTGCATCTGGCTTTATGTGGGCACTGGGGAATTGACTCAGGTCGATGGGCTTTGCTGCTGAGTGCCTTAACTGCTGAGCCATTTTTTAGCCCAGTATTTTGACTCTTTTATTTCCTCACCCCTGCTCCCGTTAAACTGGGGGCCCCTCCTTAGTGCGATTATGGTTTTCACTGTGGGGTCATCAGAGAAGTTAGTCCATCAGAGAAGGAACTATGCCCCAGGATATTCCTACCCACTTGATGGCTCTTACACTCTTTAAAGCCCCTTTAAGTGAGATTTTTCTAGTGCCAGTTATCATCTCTGAATCTCAGCTTTCTCATCTGAATATAGGGAAATAATTCTAATAAGATATTTTTAAAATTTACGTAAGATAAAATGTCTAATGCTTAGCTTGTAGTTAGCATTCAGTAAATAGCAAACTGGGCATAGTGGCATATGCTTTCAATCCCAGAACTTTGGATGCTAAACAGGAACTGTTAAGAGAGGTCAAGGCTATCTTGGGCTATATATACACAACCAACCCTGTCTCAGAAAAAATTAGCTTCTATAAGAATGAATTCTCTACAGATGCACTCTGTTAATACATTTTTCAATATGTATCTTAGAACTTGAACTTAAAAAATGAAAGCCAGTCACTTAAGAAGAATATTTCAGCACTGATCAAAACTGCCAGAATGGAAATAAACCGCAAAGATGAAGAAATAAATAACCTTCACCAAAGGTATAACTAAGGTTGTAAATCTGTATAAATTACTTGGGTATTGATATGTTAAATTAAAAAAAATTTACTATGCATTAAAAGATGAAAATATTCTTTTATTAAGTTTTTAATAGTGACCAGTATGTTAATGATTTATAATATATGTATTAATAGAACATTGCTACATTCGTCTTTGAGTATATAGTTTTCTAAAGCACTAGTACCTTGGTCTAGTACTGTTTGCCCCTGAAAAGTTGATGGTATGTGTCATAAGTACTATCTAGGTCACAACAACCCACATTAATACCAAGAGAGCAGGAGTTGGAGAGTGACAGTTATCTTTGAATCTCAGCTTCCCCATCAGAATAATAGGGAAATAGTATAAGATGCTTTGAAAATTTCATCAGATTAAATGTAGCCTATGCCTAGCATCCCTAAGGCCCTATGGGTGGAGGAGGATGCACTTACAGGCCTTTGTTAGTAAACAATCCCTCTCAAATAGATTGTCTTTATTAATTTTTAAAAATTATTTTATTCATTTTCAAGCAGAGAGAGAAGAAAGAAAGAAAGAAAGAAAGAAAGAAAGAAAAAGAAAGAAAGAAAGAAAGAAAGAAAGAAAGAAAGAAAGAAAGAAAGAAAGAAAGAAAGAAAGAAAGAAAAGAAAAGAAAAGAAAAGAAAAGAAAACCAGGGTCTGGCTTATGTGGGTACTGGTGAATTGAACCTGGGGCCTTATGCACTGGAGGCAAGTGCCTTAACTGCTAAGCCATCTCTCCAGCCATTCTTTGTTAATTTTGCTTATTCTCTTTTTCAGTTAGGAGAAATGTTCTGTCTTCTCTCCCCTCATTGATAAATCTTTCAGAAAATAGCCAATTTTATTCCTGTTTGGTCTCCTTATGTATCACATATTAGCCTTGTACATGTGATTGATCCTTCTGCCTCAACTTCTTGTTGGAATTACAGGCATGCATCACTATACCCTGCTTAAATTTTTCTTTTCTTTTTATTATTTTTTTCTTGTTGGTTTTTTAAGGGTCTTGGTCTATTCCAGACTGTCCTGTTATTTACTATGTAGTCTCAGGGTGACCTGAACTCACTGCATTGTCCTATCTGCCTCCTGAGTGCTAGGATTATAGACATGCACCTCCATGCCAGGCTGTTTTGTTTTTATTTATTTATTTATTTACTTTTATGTAGAATCACTCAAGCCCAGGCTAATCTTGAACTCATACTGTAGCCTCATCCTCCTACCTCAGTTTCAATTGTAATTAAAGACAATGTGCTATTATAACCAGCATTTTTACTCACTCTTGAACCCAATCCAGTTTGACTTTTGCCTCCTCTTAGGATCTACTGAAGTGGTTGTCATTTTGAGCAACAGTGGACTGCTATTGAATTCATCAAATAGTTTCTGCTTCCTATTTAACTTATCTTTTTACTCTTCTTTTTATTAAACCTCCCCCCTCCTTTTTTTTAAAAATGGTTTCTCCTTTTGGCTTTTGTGTTGGAATGGTTTTAATTTTCTTCCAGAGGTTTATTCTTCTGTGCTTAGTTAGATTCCTCAGAGTTCAATGCCTTTGTCTTTTCCTTTCTGTGGGTATTTTCTTGTGAGATTATCTCACCAATTCTAGCTCCATTCTGTTTGTGTGCATATAACCACTTAATATCTATACACAAATGTCTTTAAAGGTTTTTCAAAATTAGTCTACAAAGAAATTTATCACCAAGCCTTTTTCATTGTCTGTAGCTTAGCAGTTAGTGAAAAAAAAAATCTCGGAGTTGAGTGGCATTTATTAATAATTAACACCAAGATTGCTCAACATGTTTGGATGCTTATAGTTCTTAACTACCTATAATGCTTAACTTTCAACTGGCTTTCAAACCCTGGTCATCACCACATCTTGATGGTATTTTTGTCATCTGATTTCTCAATGCATTTGCTTCTCTTATTTCTTCAATTGTTGCTGCCCATCTACTCTCATATGAACTGACAGTAATTATTTTGCTGGTGTCTCTATATCCACTCCTGCTCTCCCCAGTTTATGGTTAATCTCTTCTAGATCTTAGAGCTCAAGGAAAGTCTCACTGTGGCAAAAATCACCTCACCCTTTCTTGATTAAAATAAATCAGTGGATAGGCTGGAGAGATGGTTCAGGGTTTAAAGGTGCGTGTTTGCAAAGCCTGTTTGCCCTGGGTTCAGGTCCCCAGCCACACTAGACAGGCATTTGTTTGCAATGTATCACATAAACATGAAAATAAATAAAATTAAAAAAAAAAAACTATAGCAGTGGCTTCTAATTGTTTTTAGGATAAAAGATCCTTTTAACTTTCCCCAAAGGTCTGCACAGTCTAGTCTCAAACTGTTTTTCAAGCCTACCTAGTGTGTTTCCTGTACCCTAGGTGCCTTAGTTGATGTAACTCTGACTTCTTTCATTTCCTTCAGGTACCACAAGTTCTGCCAATGCCCTTCTTTGCCTACTACTCATCTCATCATTTTGTTTTGGCTTAACCATTTTTGTTGGCTTGTTTTTTCAAGATCTCATGTTAGCTCAGGCTGACTTAGAACACACTCTTTGGTATCAGGCTGATCTCAAACTCACAGTGATCCTCCTACTTCTTCCTCCCAAGTGCTCAGATTAAAGTTAACCATCTTTTTGAAAGGTCCTTAGCAAGCATGTTGGCATACACCTTTAATCCCAGCACTTGGGAGGCAGAAGTAGGGGGATCACTGTAAGTCTGAGGCCACCCTGAGACTATATAGCGAATTCCAGGTCAGCATGGGCTAGAGTCAGACCCAATCTCGAAAAACAAGAACAAACCAAAACCCTGAAAGAGGAGGTTCTTGTCAGTCTGGATTGGATTTTTCTTTTAGCTTTATGCACTTGCATTTCTTCAGATCATGCATGGGATTGCTTAGTATCTTTAGTTAGTAACTTGTTCTTCTGTTAGAGTATAAGCTTCATGAAATAGGGACCTTGGGTGGCACCTAGAATATTCCAGATAATCAGTAAATGATTATTTGTTGAGTGAATAAATACAGTACTACTATGTGGACCATATTGCATTATTTTGGTCTTTTGAAAGCAAAGACAAGTAGAAAAAGGTTATTTGTGAATTTATTAACTTAAGTCATTTTTCCCAGTGTTCCTTTTATAAGATTGGTTCCTGAATTATCGGAGAAGTTTTATAATGATGGAGTCTTTTAAGGGAAGAAAGTGCTATTTGTATATCTTGAAAATAAAAACTGGTAGGGGTCTGGAGAGATGACTCAGATGTTAAGGTACTTGCCTGCAAAGCCTAACGACCTGGGTTCGATTCCCTAGTGCCGAATGCACAAGAAATAAAATGCACAAGAAAATAAAAACTGGTGAAATAATATTGGAAGTTACGCTATTTGATGTGGCTATACTTTAATAAATGCTGTAACTATAGTATTATAATAGTAAATAGTTATCATTTGGTTGAAACTTAACATTGAGTGACTGGCAAAATTGGGATATTAACACCAGGTGAAAATATAATGAAAATTTTAGCATGTAAATACTAGAAAATGTTTACTATGAATATAGAAAATATGAAAGCATATTTTAAAACATGAAGCTGAAGATAACCCTGATTTTTGATCCTCCTGTCTCCATCACCAAAGAGCTGAGATTATAGCTGTGCACCACTACACCTAGTTTTATGTGGTGGTGGGAATTGAACTTAGGGTTTTTTAAGCACTCTACCTGCAGAGCCACATCCCATATCCCAGCTCATTTCTGAGTTTTTAAAAGTATCTTTTATTATTTGCAAGCAGAGAAAGAAGAGAGATACACAAAGAGAATGGGAGTGTGTCAGGGCCTCCAGCCACTACAAACAAACATGTTGTGAGTTTAGGGGTTTTTGTGTCGAGATTCATTGGTTTCTGTCTCACTGGCTTATCCTTTGTTGATTGAATGGCTGTAGCTGTGGGTCCCTTGTTCATCCCATCATTCTCTGCGGGGTTCCATATTGATCCTGCACAATATGACTGTGGTGGCTCATCTCTTGCCAGGATCTCAGCTGTCGGCCTACGGTAGGTTGGTAGGGTTAGATGGGCCCCAGCTCTCTGGCTGCATCCTGAAAAATACAAACACAATCTCCATCGGAGAGTTAGATTAGTATAGGTTAAAAATATACACCATTCTGGATTACCTAGATATTTTTAGTAGCCTCCCCATCAGTCACTCGCATAGTGCATCTTTTCTTGTGAGCCCCAGAGTACGGGATCCGGTGCATATCTCCCTGAATCCCCAGTTCCACAGGCTAGCGTCTTAACCACTCAACCATCTTCAGCCCTTTGAGGTTTTAATTTTTTTTTTTTTAAAGTTTTGGGTTTTTTGCCACACATTTAATACTGTGAATAATTTTTTTTTAATGCAGGGACATTGTGAAAGTTAATTAACTATTTTTATTTTTATTTTTTATGTAGGGTCTCACAGTAGCACAGGCTGACCTGGCACTTACTATGTAGTCTCAGTATTGACTCAAACTTATGGCAATTCTTCTACCTCTTCCTTCAAGTGCAGGGATTTAAGACGTGCACCACTACACCCAGCTGGAAGTTTATTAAGATTAACTTACTACAGAAAACTAAAATGAGTCGTTTTATTGGTTTTCTAAAACACTGATATAATAACCTTATGATGTAGACCATAGTATTTTTTATTGTATAATAATGCATATCATCTTCATAAGAACTATGATTTTACTCTTCTGTAATTTTGTACTTTATATACCTCCCTTTCTCTTTATTAATCTAGTGACTCCCATCTTCCTAGGCAAGCATTGTAATGTTTAGCTGCATCTCTATCCCATGTCACTTGGTTATACTGATTTTGCCAGTATGTGGGTTGCTAATTGTGTGTGTGATTATACTTGTGTGTGGACATGTGTTGTGTTGGTGTATGTGCACATATGTGCACATGCATATGGAAGCCAGAAGACAACCTTGGGTGTCATCTTCAGGAACACTTCTGTGAGACAAGACTCACCAGTTGGGCTAGATTGGCTATAGGTATCTAATTTGTAAAAACATGTCAGCTGGGTGTGTTGGCACACACCTTTAATCCCAGCACTAGGGGGTGCAAAAGTAGGAGGATTGTTCTGAGTTTAGGCCAAACTGCTGTTGGGGGGGGGGGGCATGTCAAATGTATATGAAATCTTGAATATTTTTAAATACCAATAAACTTTACTTTTTGTTGTTTGTTTCTTAACAGATTGTCTGAATTTCCACCTTTTCGAAATAATAAAACTACAAGGATATCAGATGTAGTTAAAACAAAAGATATCACATCTAGATCTCCCCATTTGGATGATTGTTCAAAGACCAATCACAGAGTTAAAAGTGATGTTTCTAAAGGTTTGCATCCTAACACTTTACTGCCAAACCTGGCAAAGGAAGGAAAGTCATGTTCTGAATCACAGAATTCTGTTGAGAAACATTGTGCCAATTGTTCTTGGTCACGTTCTCATCATCAAGTTGGTGAAGGTAAATCAAGTGAAAATAGAAGAGAAAGGAAAGACATTAGGCATAGCCAGCATAGCAGAGGAACAGATAGAACACAAAAGGATGTCAATGGCGGCCGTGGCCATGGTGAATCAAAGAATAAAGAGAATAGTCCAAGACTACAAGGACGTCCTGAGAAACATGGTCATGGTGAAGCAAAGGCTGAAAGCAAACCTTCAAAGTTAACAAGCACAGATGAATTTCATAAAAGTAAATGCAGTAATAAGTCTTCTTGGGAAAAAGTAACTTCTAGAGAAAGATCACACAGTAGAGGGGAATCTCAAAATGACAAAAATCTAGAGAGACAAAGTGAAAGATTACAAAATACGAGTCGAGAAGAACAGTCACTGGACAAAACAGAAAAAAAAAGTGATCCCAAGTTTAAAGATGTAGGGAAGGAGCTGGAACATTGGAGAAGATCGGATCCAGCTTTGCTTTCTCATTCAAAAAATGAAATAAAATTGTATAATTCCAGTAAATACCATCCAGACGAGAGAAGAGGGAGGGAAGATTGTAAAAGAGACCGAGGTATAAACAGTCACGGCTTTCATCATAGAAGAAGTTCGTTGTCTTTTTCAAGCAGTAAAACTTACAAATGCATGTCTTCCACGGAAGTCAGTGTAACACACTACTGGGAAAATATACCTAAAAGGCAGAAAGCAGAAAGGCACAGAACTGAAGAATGGAGGAAAAGAGAACGAGAATACAAAGAAAACCGGCACATGAGAAAGCACAAAAAATCACCTATATATATAGAACATTTACAAAAGACTAATAAAGAAACCAAGAAAACCACTGTTGATTTAAAGAAACAGAATCAGCCAAAAAATGATACAGTAGAAGTCTCTAATGAAGTTTCTAAAGGAACTGATAAAGAATTTTTAGTGAAAGCTGAGAATGGTCCAAGTGAAACAAAAAACAAAGATTTAAAGTTAAGCTTTATGGAAAAATTGAACTTAACTCTTTCTCTTGCTAAAAAGCAGCCTGTTTCTCAGGATAATCAGCATCAAATAACTCATGTGCCCAAGTCCAGTGGTGTCTTTGATTCAGAGTCCTCAGGGAAGACTAAAACAGTGGCATGTGTTCTCTCTGTCAGTGAACACCATACAGTGGAAACCAGATCAAAGTTACTGGAACCAAAGGATGCTCTTCCAGTAAAATCTGAACTCAGGATTAGTGTTCCAGAAAGGAAAATGGAAGAAGAGAATACATCACTAGTTAAATCTGTTGAGAAAGTCCCTAGTGAAATGTTGGTTTGTGATACAGAGCTTTCCTTTTCAGCACCCATGGAAATGAAACAAACAAAATCTTTGTTTCCATTAGTAGAAGTAGGAAAGACCAATGACAGTGCAACAGCAGCAGCTCCTGCAGTAATGGATGTATTATCAACAGATGCTTCTCAAAACTTTTCCCTACAATTGGACGCCAGAAAACATAGCTTGGATTCGTCTGATAATTCAGAAGGTATGAAAATGAAAGTGGTTCCTTCAACAAGAACAACTGAGAGCAGTGCAAGCCATCTACCTTCCGTTGAAGAAGCTGCTATTTTACCAGCCAATCATTCCAAAGACAACCCAAATTTTGAGCCTTCTCTTGTAGATAAACCTCTGAGTGAGAATAAATCTTGTCACTTGGAGCCTTGCTTACCTGCAAAAACTCTGGTGTCTTTACCAGAGCAGACCCAGTTAATGGACCACATGCTAGAAATTGGGGACACAAGTTCAGTGTATCACGATGATGAGAACTCAGATTTGAGCATTGACTTTAATCACCTGAGGCCTATTCCTGAAGCCATCAGTCCTCTGAATAGTCCAGTGAGACCTGTAGCAAAAGGTCTTAGAATGGAAAGCCCATCTCCATCTTCATTGTATAACAGTTGTAAAGGTAAAAATTTTATTTTCTATAACATCCCCTTCTGATAAGCTAAATATATTAGGAGTTTCTGGTTTTTTTTTTTTTTTTTTAACAACATTACTTAGACATTCTTATTAACTAGAAGTGTTTACTAAGCCTTTGGTGTGAATTTAAATTAATCAGCTTCCCTCCTTCCTTGCCTCCTCCCCTTTTTCTCTTCTAGGAATTGATCTCACCCTAACCCATTTAATTCTTAATTCATTCTTTCTCTTTTGGCTTTTGCTTTTTTAATACAGGTTCTTCCTGTATAGCTTAGGCTGGTCTTGAACTTGTCATTGTGCTTCAGCTTTCTCTGTGCTGAGATTATAGGTGTGCATTAACATGTCCAGTTTAATTTTTTTATATGGAAGAAAATGATTGGACAAGTTGCAACAGTGTTTTTCATATAAGTATATAGCTGTACTACATTGTTTTGGTTTTTTTTGGCTTTGGAGATTGAAACTTCTGAAGCCTTAGTATTCAAAGATTTGCTTAAGTAGAGCTTACTGCTCTATAACTGAGATGAGGTTTCAGATTATTTTGTTATTTCAAAGCCAGCATCAAGGGGGTGATGTTGCTAAATCAACATAAAAATTATCCAAATGTTAAACTCTATACTTGTATGACTACTTCTGAGACCACTTATGCCAATGCCCAGGACTTCACTGCTTTCTAGGCAAGGGCTCTAATACTGAGTCACTGTCTAGCATCTTCAGAGCACTTCATAAGGTGAGAAATAAAGGTCAATGGAAATAATTAAGAATTAGGTGTTACAATTTTGCTTTAAAAATGATGGGTTGCAGAGATGGCACAATTAAAGACACTTGCTTTTAAAGCCTGATGGCCTGGGTTTGGTTCCTCAGTACCCATGTACAGCCAGAAGTGTACAATACAATACAAGTGGCACATGTATTTGGAGTTTGTTTTCAGTGGCAGGAAGCCCTGGCACGCCCATCTTCTCTCTCAAATAAATAAAATATTTTTTAAAAAATAAGGGAGATGGAAAGATGGCTCAACAGTTACGGCACTTGTCTACAAGGCATAATGACCAGGGATCAATTCCCCAGTACCCACATAAAGCCAGATGCACAATGTGGCACATGTATCTGGAGTTTGTTTGCAGTGACACTAGGCCCTGGCCCACCCATATTCATTTTTTTTTCTCTCTCTCTTTCTGTGTCTATCTCTCTCTCTTTCTCTCTTGTCTGTCTCCCTCTGCTTGAAATTAAATAAATATTTGAAAGATAAATAAATAGGAATGAAGATTATTTTATAATAGAGTACCCCAGTATGTATTTTTCATTACATTTAGGATGCAAATGTCAAATGATTAAGGCTTGGTAGTCATATGACTTTAATATACTTTTCCGCAGATATGTTTCCATCAGATTCAGCTCATTCTACCTTTAAGAATCCTGATCTCAATAAGGAAAATCAAAAGCCAGTTTCCATATTTGACAAATGTACAGAAAATTCTTGTAAGAATTCATTTTTAGATGAATTAGAAGGAGAAATTAGAAGTGACAGTGAAGAATCTATACCACAAAAACATTCTGAAAAAAGTATGAAACCTAGAGTTTCTGCTGAAGTGCAGAACACTGAGCCTAGCCCAGGAGATGAGAAAAATACTATGCATTCACATAAAGACAACAGGAAAATGTCTGTAAAATTTCAACAGAACAATAACAGGTATGATAAAAGACCAAGTGACTCTTCCAAAACAGAGAAGAAAGATAAAACAATGAGCATTTCCACCTTAGAGAAAATACTTCCAATTATTCCTGCACCCTCTTCTGTATGGGAGATTATGCATATGTTACGAATGATAGGGAAACATGTAAGAAAAAATTATATGAAATTCAAGGTGAAATTTTCATTAATACAGTTTCATAGAATTATTGAGTCAGCAACTTTGAGTTTTACATCACTAATTAAATACCTCGACTTATCTAAGATCTGTAAGTCAGTAACTACTTTGCAAAAGAATCTCTGTGATATTATAGAATCTAACCTGAAACAAGTTAAAAAGAATGGCATAGTTGATCATTTATTTGAACAACAGCAACCAGATATGAAAAAGAAATTGTGGAAGTTTGTAGATGAACAACTTGATTATTTATTTGAAAAACTTAAGAAAATATTAGTAAAATTTTGTGATTCTTTAAACTTTAGAATTGATAATAATGAAGGAAAACTTGGAAAAAAGTATAAAGAAAGAACACAATGTTCAAATTCTCCTGAGAAAAATATGGACAACTCTAATAAAGAAATGCAGAGAAAACAGTTGCCAGAAGAGTCTGTGAATTATAAATCTTTACTGGTATGTAAAAAAAATGAAAAACTTCAAGACAGAAATAGCACCAATATTAACAAAATAGAGCATGATGTTAAAAGATGTATTAACACTTGTTTTGATAATGTAAAGAGTTCTGGATCTGAACAGCAGTCTCTGGAACTAAACTGTCCAAGCACCCCCAAGCCAGGAAGACATGAAGGCAATGCCATAGAGGATATACAGATACCACAGCACTCAGAATTGAAGCCAGAGCGTAGTTTTGAGATCCTTACTGAGCAGCAAACATCTAGCCTCACATTTAACTTAGTGAGTGATGCACAAATGGGTGAGATATTTAAAAGCTTGTTGCAAGGTTCTGATCTTTTAGACAGTAGTGGTAACTATACTGAAAAAAACGAGTGGGAATTAAAGACTCCAGAGAAACCAATGCTAGAGAGCGCGAAGTGTGAATCCACACCAACTTGTACAACAGAAGAGCTGGTTGCAGGGGTGGCTTCTCCATGTCTTAAAGTCAATAGTGATGATAATTGGTCATTATTACCATCTGAAAAAGGTCCATCTCTGCCTTCAGGGTTTTCACTGTCAGTTCATCCTGATGTATTAGATGAAAATTGCATGTTTGAAGCTCTAAGTAAAGATAATGTGTGTAGTTTAGAAAAGAACAAGCCCTGCATTTCTTCTATACTGTTTGAAGATCTTGCAGTCTCTCTGACAGTACCATCACCTCTGAAATCAGATGGTCATTTGAGCTTCTTAAAACCCGAAGTTTTGCCCAGTTCAACTCCTGAAGAAGTTATTAGTGCACATTTTAGTGAAGATGCCTTACTTGAAGAAGAGGATGCATCTGAGCAGGATATTCATTTAGCTTTGGAGTCTGATAATTCAAGGAGTAAGTCAAGTTGTTCATCATGGACAGGCAGGTCTATTGCTCCAGGCTTTCAGTACCACCCTAACTTACCCATGCATGCTGTCATAATGGAAAAGTCCAATGATTTCATTGTGAAAATACGGCGTGCAGCACCATCTACCTCACCTGCTCTTAAACACAGTAACGTGCCTGAGGGGTCATTAGCATCTTTGCCCAGAACTGGAAAGAAAGCTGGTAAAGCATCAGATAGAAAATCAACTTTATGTCAGAGCACACTTTTGAAGGCTATGGAGGACTTGAAAAATTCTGATAAAAATGTTGATAGCAGCAAAACAATTCATAAAGAACAGAACTCCGTAATAAAAGCACAGACTTCCTCTATCTTTGAGCTTCTGAAAGATGCCTCGAGTAAGGTGGGCCATTGTGATGAAACAGCTGATGATTGTTTTGGGTTGCAACAAGTATGGGAACTAAAAGTTCCCGAGAAATTGGAAGAATTGCCTTCAGTGGAAAAAACACCACACTCTGTTGAGGATGATCTTCCTATCATATGCATAGACCTAACAAAAGATTCAGACACTGAGACCAGAACCTTGGGGGAACTCTCAGAAGTAACAGTTGTAAATCTTGATCATTTGGAACATTCTGAACCCAGTTTAGATCAGAATGCTCAAATATCAGGCAGTTCTTTACAGCTAGGTACTACAGATCCTTGTATCGCTTTAACACAAGATACTTCCAGTGAGAGTAAGCATGAAGGTAGTAGTGATCCTAGCCCAGCTGTTGAAGACTCGGAGTGCCAGCTAGTATGTGTGAGTCAGGATAACTGTAAGGAAGAAAAGATGCTAAGTACAAACAGTCCTTTGAAATGCATAGTTGAAACTTGTATTGATCTGACCTCAGATTCTCCTGGTTCATTTGAAGTGAAAAACGATGCTTTAAAATCAGAATTGCCATCAAACTCTGATAGCTTAATGTTGCCTGCGACTTCAGATAATGCTCACAAGAAGAGAAAAAATTGTTCTGGTCTAAATCATTCTCAGAAAAAACAAAGAAAGGAAGCAGAGTTAACCAGTAGGGAAAAGATTGAGAAATTTAGCCAGGATTCTGGTGAACATGATGAAGCCCATAGGAAAAAATCCAATAAGAAAAGAGACCCTGCAGTGAATCCTTCTTTGAAAGCATACCTGGGGATTGATTCAGCTGCATCATTTGGTACTTTTCCTATAAGCCTTTCTGCAAAGAATATTATTAAAAAGAAGGGAGAAATTGTAGTTTCATGGACAAGGTAAGAATCTAAGATGTTTACCAGGAGATTTTGAGGGGTTAGCAACCTGTCATGTCCTCAGAACTTTTTCCATCCTAAAATAAGGACAGTGAGAAGTTTCAAGTGGCCAAAGTTGATGATATGTCATGAGGCACAGTCTAGCTATAATTTATAGCAATCTAGAGTAATGGCTTTCAATCAAATATGAAAGACCTCTCTCGGTAGAGCTATTCATTACTTTTGCTATTCAGTAATTTTTTGTTGTTGGGGATTATTTTGTTTGTTTTCTTTTGTTTTCTAGGTAGGGTCTCACTCTATCCCAAGTTGACCTAGAATTTATTCTGTAGTCCCAGGCTGGCCTCAAACTCACAGTGATCCTACCTCTGCCTCCAAGCCTCCGAGGTGCTCGGATTCACATTACTACTACCACACCTGACTAACTTTTTTTTTTTTTTTTGGGGGGGGGGCAGAATCTCACTATGTAGCCCAGTCTGGCCTTGAACTCCCTATGGATCCCAAGCTGATCTGAAACATAGAATCCTTCTAAGTATTGGAATTTACACTGGACATCATTGTGTTTAACTTTACTTTTTATATTACAAAGAATTTGTTAAGAAAGAAATGAAAAAAACAGTTTGAAAAGAAGTGACAGGTGGTCAAACAAAAAGTGGGGGTATTGGTAATTTGATTCTCCCCAAAGTAAAAGTTTCCAAAGTTTCATTAGTATACTGAGTTTTATGTGAACTTTTTTTTTTTTTTTTTGGTTTTTCGAGGTAGGGTCTCACTCTAGTCCAGGCTGACCTGGAATTCACTATGTAGTCTCAGGGTGGCCTTGAACTCATGGTGATCCTCCTACCTCTGCCTCCCGAGTGCTGGGATTAAAGGCGTGCGCCACCACGCCCGGCTATGTGAACTTTTAAAGAAAAGTAGATTTAACATGTCAGTAGAAGATCGTGGTCTCCATATTTGTTGAGAGGAAATGAGAAGAGCTGAATTTTATTAAAACTAGTGGTATTTTGTTTAATACCTCAGTTCTCAAGTCTTCATTTTAAGGGTGGTAACTTGCAGATATCAGTAAAATTTCAGAAACTACAATAACACACCATATGATTTAGACCATATAGAAAAAGCATTAGAAGTTGAAGATTCTATTTAATTTTCATTCTTTTGCTTGTGTGTCAGTGATCACCTTTTTATTTTATTTATTTATTTTCTTGTTTGTTTGTTTGCCTCACTCTAGGCCAGGATAACCTGGAGCTCACTCTGTATTCCCAGTCTGGCCTTGAATGTGATCCTATTACCTCTGCCTCCCAAGTGCTGTTATTAAAGGTGTGCTCCACCACACCCAGCTCTCTTTTGAGCCCTTACTGCTTTAATTTATTTTTTTGGTTGGAGGGGACGGGGACGGGGGGGGGGGGGTAGAGGTTGTTGAACCCAGGGCCTCATGCATGCTAATCATGTGCTTTACCAACTGAGCTCTATTTCCAGCTCTTTGTTTTTGTTTTGTTTAATTTTGAGTAGTATCCCACTAAGTAATTCAGGCTAACTTTGACTCTGTAGTCTAGGCTTTGGGCCCTCATATTTTAAGTACCACATACATTAAAGATAAATTTTAAAAAATTAAGCTATTAGTTTTCTCATTATAAAAATAGTTGAGTAGGGACATGACTGAAGGAAAGGTCTTTGTCTACTTTCAAGACCTTGTTTGATCTCTGACCAGGCTTGTGGAATAGAAAATGAATTGGTATATTTACTGAAGAAAAATTTGGGAAGTACATATGAGCTTAAAGAGTATAATAACATATCTCATTGCTAAGCATTGTTCGTACTTTATTATGTGGACTTCATGGATTTTACCAAAACTGTCGATTGATAGATAACAGCAGTGGAATTTGTTGCCTTTCTATTCCAATGTATGAAAGCTAAGTAACAATTTTTTCTTCTTCAGAAATGATGACCGAGAAATTTTATTAGAGTGTCAGAAAAGAATGCCATCACTGAAAACATTTACACATTTAGCTATCAAGTTGAATAAAAATCCAAATCAGGTAACTACCTAATGTTTACATTTATATCAGTTCACAGATGTTGCTGCCTGACATGCTTTTTTATTTAGTTATATGTTTACTGTTTTTGTAATGCAGGAGATTGAACCTATGGCCACATGTGTGCTAGGCTAGAGCTCTACTTTTAAGCTGTTCCTCCCCCCAGCCCCAGACTTAATTTTGAACATTTTAAAATACAAAGCTGGCTAACTTGCTTAATTAAAAGTATGATTTCCTGTAAATCTATTAAACTTGAGCCTGAATTTTGCCCGTGTACCTTACCATTTATATATTTCATCTTAGGGAATTTGGTTGTGATGTAATATTGAAGCTGGGCATGGTGGCTCCACCTATAATCCCAGCACTTGGAAGGCTGAGGTAGGAGGATTGCTATTGAGTTCAAGGCCAGCCTGGGCTACAGAGAAAGTTCTAGGTCAGGCTAGATTAGAGTGAGGCTCTGCCTTTAAAAAATACCTACATATATTATATACAATATAATATAAACAATCACTTAAAAATGTTTCATTTTTTAAGTATATTTCATCTCTTAATGGTTGAAGATAGCTTGCTGTCTACAGATGTTTTGTGAAAGTATTTGTTAAAGGTGAAAAACTGATATATTTATAATCATTTTAAAATTTTCAGGTTTCAGAGAGATTCCAGCAGCTGAAGAAGCTATTTGAGAAGTCCAAGTGCAGGTAGTTAATGGGTTCGTTGCAAGACTAGCATAGTAAATATTTGATCCTGTCATTGTACATTTAATGGCCTGCTAGCCATTGCAGATATGAGTAGTGGGTGAAAGTTCCTGCTTGAGTAAGCTGGAGAGTGGTTGCCTCCTTAGTGACAGGACTGTAGTAGAGTGAGCCGTTCAGGTCACCATGGGGCTAGCTCTCAGCTTGCTGATTGCTCATGAATCTAATGTGGGGTGAAGTCTACTTGGTGATTAATAAAATCATCTATTTTCAGTGGTACTGGGGATCGAACCCAGGATCTTGTGCAGACTAGACAAGCACTCTGCCTCTACACCTCACCCCAAAATATTTTTGTGTAGATGAAGAATTAAAAAAAAAAAATTCTTGAGGCTAGGGAGATAGCTCAGCAGTTAAAGGCACTTGCTTGTAAGGCTTTTATATAAAAAGTGGCATAATCATCTGCCATGAGTTTGCAGTGGCAGGAGAACTTGGCATGCTCATACACACACAATGCAAATAAAATTTAAAAAAATTCTTGGGCTGGGCCTGGTAGCACACATCTTTAACCCAGCACTACGGAGGCAGAGGTAGGACAATTGCTGTGAGTTCAAGGCCAGCCTGGAACTAGGGTGAGTTCCAGGTCAGCCTGGGCTAGAGTGAGACCCTACCTCCAAAACAAACAAAAATATTCTTGGGACTCGAGAGGTGGCTCAGGAGGTAAGAGTGCTTCCTGAGCAAGTAGTAGCACCTAAGGAGGCCTGAGACTGAGTTTGATTCCCCAGCACCCATATAAACAGTGTACCTCTAGTGCTGGGATGCAATGATCAGAGACTTGCTGGGGCTCATAAAAACTGTAAGCTCTGGAATCAGTGAGAGACTAGCCTGGCCCCTGCACACATGCTCATGGGGTGCACACAAACACACACACACACACACACACACACACACACACACACACATATCTTTAATACCAGGACTGGAGAGATGGCTCAGGAATTTAGAAGATAATTTTTTTTTAATTCTTTCATACCAATAACCAGTGAATATATGTAACCACTATAATTTATATTTACTCAGTTTTTTAAATCTGGAATGCTGATAATTTAAAATACAAAATATGGGGCTGGAAATATGGTTCAACAGTTAAAAGTACTTGCTTTTAAAGCCTGACAGCCCAAGTTTGATTCCTCAGTATCCACATAAAGCCAGATATACAATTTGATGCATGTGTCTGGCCTTTGTTTGCAGTGACAAGAGGCCCTGGCCATACATACATACAGTCAGTCAGTCAGTCAGTCTGTCTGTCTGTCTCAAGTAGATAAGTGAAAATATTTTAAATTACAAAATATGTTCATGGACCCCTGCCCTTCCCAGTCTCTATCTTATTTCTAGGTTATCATCTTTTCCTTCCATTACGAAGGTCTTGTGTTGATAATGTCAGGCACTGTGAATTTTTAATTTAAACTTATTTAATTTTTTTAAGGTTATACTCCTGTGGTTATTCATATTCACTACATGGTCATGAAGGCCTCATTCTCTGTAGAGGGGCTGTGCCTCAGGATATTCCTACCTACCCAATGGCCCCTTTTCCACAATGTACTCTGAGCCTAGCAGGGCCTATTAGCAGTCTAACCTAGTGTTGAGTTCTCTGTTGCCCCTGGATTTCTTCTTTGATGGGCTTTGATTGAGCACAGTATCTGTTGCCGTCTTCCTAGAGCTATGGCTAGCAGAGAGTGCAGTACTTGCATCGCTGCTTCCTCTGCAATTTCTCCTGGGCCTGGGCAGATGTGGTATGTCTCATGGTAGGCAGTTAGCTGTCTATATTGTTGAATCGTGGATCTTCCCAGTATTTTCTGCCATCTGAAAAATAAAACAGATTCTCCAACCAAGAGTAAGAGCAGTTTGGATTAAAGGAGTATGCATAGTTCTTTAAGAAACTTTTCAGATATTTTATTTATTTATTTATTTATTTATTTATTTATTTATTTATTTAATTGCAAAGAAAGAGAATGAATGGGTGGCTACACACACCACTTTGTGCATCTGGCTTTATGTGGGTGCTGGGGGATCAAACCTGGGCAGTCAGAGTGGAGCCTTCTGTGGTTCCATGTGGATTTTTGAGACTATTTTTTTAACTCTTTGAATAATGTTGCTGGAATTTTTATTGGAATTGGCATTGAACCTGTATAATGCTTTTGGTAGGATGGCAATTTTCACAATATTAAGTCTTCTAACCTACAAGCATAGGTGGCCTTTCCATCTTCTCGTGTCCTCAATTTCTCTGTTTAGTATTTTTATGTTTTCTTTGTATAGGTCTTTCACTTTCTTGGTTAGTGATTGTCCAAGATATTTTTCATGGCCATTTTAAACGGGATGGCATCACTTACCTATTTTTCCTTATGTTTGTCTTTGGTGTATAGAAAGGCTGCTGACTTTTGTGTATTGATTTTTATACCCTGCCACTTTGCTGAGTTTATCACCTTTAAAAGTGTGTTGGTGGAGTCTTTTGGATCACTTATGTGTAGAATCCTGTTGTCTGCAAAAAGGGCTCTTATTACTTCTTCCTTTCTAATTTGTAGCCCCTTCATTTCTTTCTCTTATTGCTTGAGCTAAGACTTCTAGTACCATGTTGAAGAACAGTGGTGAGAGTGGGTACCCCTGTCTTGTTCCAGACCATAATGGGAATGCTTCTAATTTTTCCCAATTTAGTATAATCTGGTTCTTAGGTATGTTATCTATAGCCCTTATTATGTTGAGATATAATCCCTCCATTCCTAGTTTCTGCAGTTTTTTATTTTGTTTTGTTTTTTTGTTTGTTTTTCGAGGTGGGGTCTGGCGCTAGTCCAGGCTCACCTGGAATTCACTATGTAGTCTCAGGGTGGCCTTGAACTCACAGCAGTCCTCCTACCTCTGCCTCCTGAGTGCTGGGATTAAAGGCGTGTGCCACCACAGTTTCTGCAGCTATTTAATCATGAAGAAATGTTGTATTTTATCAAAGGCCTTTTCTTCATCTATTGAAATGATCGTGTATTTAAGTTTATTTATGTGGTGTATTATTATTATTGAGTTCCATATATTGAGCTATCCCTGCATACCTGGGATGAAGCCTTCTTGATCGAGGTGGATGGTGTTTTTGATGTGCTCTTTGATTCAGTTTGCAAGGATGTTATTGAGATTTTACTTATTTATTTCATTTTATTTTGGTCTTTTCAGGAAGCTTCTCACTGTAATTGAGGTAGGGTCTCGCTGTAGCCCAAGCAAACCACCTGTAATGTAGTGTCTGGGTGGCCTCGAACTCATGGTGATCCTCCTACCTCTGCCTCCTGCGTGATGGAATTAAAAGCTCTAAATTTTTGTGAAAAGTCAGTTTAATAGCAGTTAGCAAACTGACATTGTACAACCAAGTAAAATAGTTTTTTAACACCAGTATTGTCTAAGTATAGTTCATTTAGAAGATAATACTTTGAAAAATGGTCATATAAGAAAAATACATTTATAACTTTAGTATTTTCTTATATTACAGATAAGTTGCTGGAGTCCCTGGGTTTTAGTTGTCATTGCATACTACACAGAAGTTTTGATTCCTTGTGTTTTAAATGGGAACTAGTGGAAGGTTTTGTTCTGTTTGTGATTACTTAGATAATAATCTATATTTGTTATTGCTTACTAACCCTCTTATCTGGTCAGCTTATTTGTGTCATCAGTCTGATCTGTTATCTGTTATTGGCCAAAATACTGATTTTAAATATTAGAAATAGGTATTAAAATAAAAAATTAAAGTAACAATGATCCAGTATTGAAACCTTGGTTTTGATATTTCACTGAAATAACTTCTGTAGAATTTTTAAAACATTTTGTAGCATTTAAATGTAACAACTATTTAGTTTGCCTTGTCATTCATTTTTATTTTTATAATTCACTCTCTGCAAAATATAAAATAATTTAAGTTGTATACATGTAAATTATAATGATGTAAAATCTGTATGTATATATCTGTGTATATGTACACACATAAATGGCTTTGCTTAATGAAGGATGTTTCGTATCTGTATAAAAGATTTTGTATAAAGTCTTACTCTCAAGTAACAGTAATGTATAATAAAAACATGAGACGTTGTTATGTTTTTATTTGAACATTTCTTGTGTAACTTTAAAAGGCTAAAATTTCCAAGGGACATGAGGGAGCTATTTAAGATGTTTCGGGGTAGGTATGTAGCTGGCTCAGTTGCTGTGGGCTGATTCATTAGAAGATAACCATTGCTAATGCTTGCTTTCTCATAGCCTGCACTGGTATAGTAACCACTATCTTTCCCGTTGGTGTCCTCATGTGAGGAATATGAGAAACAGTAACATATCATTTTTTTGTCAGAAGGGTTAAAAAGATAGAGAAACTCAATTCTGGAAGGATGCCAATCTGTGGGGAACCTCCCTTTCTCAGTCAGCCATTCTTGGGACCGAGTCAGACATCCTTGAAACTAAAGTTTTTTTTTTTTTTTTTAAAGAAAAATATTGCACTTTTAAGTAGTATTTCAAAAGATCTTCGGTTTTTCGAGGTAGGGGTCTCCTCTAGCCCAGGCTGACCTGGAATTCACTATGTAGTCTCAGGGTGGCCTTGAACTCATGGTGATCCTCCTATCTCTGCCTCCAGAGTGCTGGGATTAAAGGCATGCACCACCACGCCCGGCTCAAAAGATCTTATAATTAAATATTCGTTGGTAAAATTTAAAAAGAAGAAATAACTACAAATTGATGAAAAGGTATGCCACGGTCATTAATATCTATAGATAATCTGATGCCATTTCAGTACTAAATTAATTTTTGAAAGTTAAAAATAGATGTTCACATTTTTCAGTTTGAATTTGAAGAGGAAAATGAGTTCTGATAAAAGAAAAGGAGTTGTCAAGATGCATTTACCTCACTTCTGAAAAGAGTAAGAGACTGCACTTAGCATGTTCCCTTGTTCTCTGACCCAGGACATGTCTGAGCATAGCCAGTGCTGACAATATTAAAATGCAGAACAATACATATGTGTCCTTCAGGTTTTCATTACAGATAATTGCTTTCTATCCATTCATCGTTGTCTCAATGGCTCAGGCGAAAAGAAAGTGTTATTTACTTCTTTCCTTTTTGGAGCCTTAATTGTTCAGGTGTTTGAAAGCAAACCCCTTTGTCAGTAACTGAAAGAAGACAAGCACTCATTTATTCATTTTCAAGTTTAACACCTACTTCCCACAACTAAAAATTGTTTATTTGCTGTTAAAGGATAGCACTTTTAGTCCAAGAGAAAATATATCGAATATATATGTTCATACTTAAGTGCACATAACTAATGTAGCCCATTATCAAAGGTTATATAGTTCTCTGTGCATGTGTCTGTGCAATATGTAGCAACCAGAGATCAAAGCTGGGTGTCTTAATCACTATCTTATTCTTTGAGGCAAAATCTCTTGCTGTACCTAAAGCTTACCAGCATGGCTAGACTAGATATCCAGTGAACCTCAGGAATTTCCTGGCCCACCTCCCTAGCATTGGTATTACAGACATACACCACCACATACCAGTGTTTTTTAAGAGTTTTGAGGAGCCACACTCAGATTCTCAAGTTTGCATAGCAATCACTTTGCCCACAGCCCGAGGTTATATAATTCTTCATTGACTTGCTAAACTGATCTTCTGTCAAGAAAGGAAACATCCTACTGTGAGAACTAAACCTCTCAGACAAAATACAGTCTCCTACCATGAAATAAAGTGACTAAGATTTTCATGCATTTTGTTTTAGGCTAAGTAACAACTGAAAGGAAGCACACTTAGCTCAGATGGTTATGCATGTAATAAAATGTCACCTTTTTTTTTTTTAACACACTGCCCTTCTTGTTGTTTCTCAATATGGGTCTGATTATGCATATAAAATGTGGAAATAAATGCTCCCACCAGGCTGTTGGAATGAAAATGGATCATGAGTCTGTTCATTTTAAGACAGGTATTGTTTCAACATTCCCATCAATGCTGCCTTAAAATTAAAAGTTAGATAATAAGCAGGAGGTTTCTGTTATTGTCCTCAGTATTCTAAGCCTGGAAAGAACTGGCAGGCTAAACATTGCAAAGAAGAGCACAGACTCCTGTTTATTATGAATTCCTAATTCAGTCCATATCTCATTGCATTTCTTTTTCTTTTCCTTCTCAACCACCTTACACTCATCTACACATGTGCAACATCGAATTACCCAGAATGACATGGGATTTAGAAGACTAAACTGAGGCTCCACTGAAGCTAATGATGCTCCAACTTGCTAAGTGAACAGCGATGTTCCTAGTCATTAGCATGCCTTCTGGTTTCAGCAAGATTACCTAGATGGAACAGAGCCAGAACTTAGAGCAGCAGCACTTTTTGTCTTCCTCAGTGGTCAGAGCTCTCAGTGGTCAGGGCTAGTAGATTGCTCTCTGGTGTTAATGCTGGGGGTCCTTGAGTCAAGTGAAAGTGTCAGTGAACTGACTACATTGATTCTTTTTCAGGTCTTAATAAAGGCCTTGGAATGTCTGGCACTGAGTTTGGCATTTTACAGTGGTCTACATCTGAATTTTATGTAGCAATTCAAAGAGTATTCAGCCCCTTGTCCTAGCCAGAACCTTTGCCAGCAGACCATGTCTTAGGTGCATTATAAATATGGAGTTAGGGCTTCTGGTTCATAATGGCGGACTAGAAGCCATGTGGTGTCCCCAAGGGAACAAAGGTTAGGGTTTATAACTGTGATCCAGGCCATGGACACAAGCAATAGTCAGAATCTCGACTTCTGAGACTTTCCAGCAACAGATTATACTGATTGGAACCTGCATCGAACATAAGGGCACGCGGGAGGCAGTGAGTACAACAGCCCAGCCAGCAGGACCTGCTCTGGCAGTCCGAGCCAGCCGCATTCCCGCCGCTGGGGCCCAGAACCTGGCTGCTTTCCCACCCCGGGACCCAGCTGCCTTCCCACCCTGGGATCCGGCTGCCTTTTCCGCGTGGAGACCCAGTTGCTTTCCTATCCTGTGACCGGCTAATTTCACACCCGAAGTCCCAGCTGCTCCCCCACGGGGACCCAGCTGCCTTTCCTGCCCAGGAGACTAAGGCTGCCTTTCCCGCCTGGGGGACCTCGGCTACTTTCCTCCACCTGGGGAACTGCGGCTGCTTTCCTGCACGAACCCAGCGACTACTTCCCCTCGAGGTCCCTTTCCCACTCCCGGGGAAACCGTTGGCTCCTTTCCCACACCCTGGCAACCCGTGGCTGGTTTTCAGAGCCCGGGGAACCTGGTGGCTCTGTTCCTGCGCTTGGGGAGTCCAGTGGCCACCATCCCATGCCTGAGGAGCTCAGCTGCTCCTTTCCAGTGCTCAGATATCTCAAAGGCATCCCACCAACCACCTCAAGTGGAATCAAAATGGGCAGACCTCAACGAAAGAATATTACACCAACTGAGGAAAACACGCCAAATGACATCAACAATACAACTAACGGGAGAGAGCAGAGGCAGGCCCAGGGAGACAC
>PVHP010016350.1:0-35972 GCA_004024765.1 Zapus hudsonius | reverse complement strand
GTGTGTGTGTGTGTGTGTGTGTGTGTGTGTGTGTGTGTGTGTGTGGTGTGCGTGCATGTGTAAAGAGTTACTCTCTTTGATAATATACATCCATTGACATCACTGCTACTTGGCCATAGATGAGGACACAGAAATTGTACATGAGCAAAGAGGTCATAAAGATGGAATCCTCCAAGATGGCCCCAACTCTGTATAGTAAAGGCTCTTTAAAAAAAAACAAAACATTGCTTTTTTAAAATTCATTTTCAAGCAGAGAGATACTGAGAGATAGAGATAGATGATAGATAGATAGATAGATAGATAGAGAGAGAGAGAGAGAGAGAGAGAGAGAGAGAGAGAGAGCACCAGGGCCACCACCTTGTGGGTCTGGCTTCTGTGGGTCCTGGGGAATTGAACCTGGGGCCTTAGGCATTGGAGGCAAGTGCCTTAACCGCTGAGCCATCTCTGCAGCCCAGTAAAGGCTGTTTTTGTCATATGATGACTATCTCTGGGAGATCACTACAACTCTGGTCCTTGTTGAGCTTTGATCCACTTTTCTTCATGAAACTTACAGGTCGTGACACCCAAGCGACAGAAGAGCTAAGCCACAGATGGGACCATCATCTCTCATACTCTACGCATCTGCAATCACTCCACATTGCCACAAGTCATCTGCACACAAGAGGCACAGCAGTCCATTTGTTTTAGAATTAGCCTAGCATCCTGGTCATTGTCACAGGTACAAGAAAGCTTGACCTAATGGCTGCATTTATCTGCACCTTCCCTAACCAGAAGACTGTCAAGCCTATTGAGACAGGTCTCTGAACTAGCCAAGGAAGCTCTGAGACAAAGGAAGGGAATACCATGGAAGATCAGAAGAAACACAATTTCAACAGTCCCCACTGTCACAGTGGCTAGAAACAAGAAGCATATACCCAGGGTGAGACTCAATGTACTCTTATGGGCAGCAGGATTTCCCAACATTCCTTGATGAAAAGAGCCTTTAACACACTTTGATGAAACTTGTCAGGTGACTCAGAAGCATCCCATTTATTATATTCCTCTATACCAAGTAGCACAGAGCAGATCACAATGATTAACGCAGGAGAAATTGTTCAGTGGTTAAGGCACTTGCCTGCAAAGCCATTTGGTTTACCAGGGTTTGATTCCCCAGTACCCATGTAAAGTCACATGCATCTGGAGTTTGCAACAGCTAGAAAGCTCTGGTATATCCATTCTCTCTCTCTCTCTCTCTCTCTCTCTCTCTCTCTCTCTCTCTCTCTCTCTCTCTCTCTCTCTCTCCTTCCCTCCCTCTCTCCATCCCCTCCCTGTCTCTTTCTGCATGTAAATAAATAAATAAATAAATAAAATATTTTAAATGATTAACTCAAATCCATTCAAAAGTTAATCAACTGCTTCCCATGCAAATTTTAAAATTACAATTGTGCCTTCAAAATGCACAATATGTGTTTTAATTATTTGTTAAGTACTGGATTTTTTATTGATGACTTCCATAATTACAAACAATAAACCATTATAATTCCCTCCCCACCTTCTCTCATATTTCCACCCGCTCTCAATTAGTCTTGGTTTTGTTTTGGTGTCATCATCTTTTCCTCCTATTATGAAGGTCTTGTGTAGATATTATCAGGCACCACAACGTCATGAATGTCATGAATGTCAAAGCCACTTTATGTCTGGAAGGTACTGGATTTTTTTTTTCAAGGTTGGGTTTCTCTCTAGCCCAGGCTGACCTGGAATTCACTATGTAGTCTCTGGGTAGCCTTGAACTCACAGCAATTCTCCTGCCTCTGCCTCCCTAGTACGGGATTAAAGGTATGTCCCACTACAGCATTGGGCTTTAACTTGAACACAGCACCATTTTTAATTTACAAAGAACCTGGATGATGGTTAAATCTGAAATGAAACAAACCAGTAAGCAAACAAAAGCAATCTGTGGACTACAAGTAAAGATGCTATCTGGTAATTCAAAGACAATCAAGCCTGTCACATCAAACACTCAAAACTCAATGCATATTTTAATTTTTAAATAAGAACTAATTTAATAAATGAAGTCAAATATTTGGGGAAAGACCAAAGTCCATAATAATATTCATGTGGAATACATTAATTCCATTTATTTTTAAATGTATAATCAAGTAAATTGTCATTTCAAGTTGATGGGCAGAACTTGGTCAGGTCATCAAGCTGTTGACCAAGTCTAAAAAGCTCTAAGTATGGCAGAAAAAGGAAGGAAGCAGAGCCAATGCTGCTTGAGAATATGCAATGCTGGCCCTGTCACTAAACACTCCATCCTCCAGAGACAAGAAATGAATAGAAGGAATATATTCAATTCCCTTTTAAAATGATTCTTGTTTCTGATATTTACAAACATGTCATAAACATCAATAGAGCTATGGGGGGAAGGTACACATTGCATTTCTTTATGAAAGAACCAGCCAGTATGGGGACTGATTTCCAAAGAGACCTCAAGCAGGCATTCCATGGACCCACAACTCTCCTGTTTCCTTCATCCCTGTACTATTATTCTAGAAATACTCCTTTGGAATACCCAGGGCTATAGATATGCTTATAATAGGGCTGATCTACACACACCACCACCACCCATGGCTCAGATGGTTCTCAGGAGGCAGTGCCAGAAATTAGCTAGACCCTCAAGCAGTGTCTTGGGGAAAGGTGAGGCACTGGGTCTGGTGGGTATACTTAGAAATATGGGCAACAGTTTATTTTCCTTGCAGGCCAGGGAGTAGGAAACTGCAAAGCAAAATGTGTTCTCACAGTTCTCACAGAGCATGAATCTTTCCTGCACCCTCCCCACCCCACTACGACATATATCCTGTGACATTCCGTTGCTGCTTAGAATTTGAAACAATGGCTTATGTAATCATATTTTTTTCCAGTGCCTTTTAGATGATTCACTACTGAGTACCTAGAAGTAAATGGGTTACGAATTTCCTTAAATGTGGGTGGACCCATAAGCTGCACCAGGCCCTCATACAACACTGTGGGTGTGTGCTGTGTGCATAATCTCATGAAATCTATAGAGCAACCCCGAGGGTAGACATCGTTAGGCCCATGGGCTAACCATTGCTCAAAGTCAATGGTTTGACTAGTCAGGTGGAGGACCAAGTGATGGTCCTCCCTCACCCACCCCACATCTCTAGCACAAGAGATCCCCAAAAGCAATACTTGGGGGAGGGAGGATTTGTCTATAAAGAACTACTTAATAAAAAGTCAATTCTGACATTAGAAATAGACTCATTGGGGTGTTTGATACTTTGAGCATCATGATTAATAGGTCTGAAAGTAGACCTATGAGAGATTGCTCAGTGGTTAAGGCATTTGCCTGCAAAGCCTAACAACCCAGGTTTGATTCCCCAGTACCCATGTAAAGCCAGACGCATAAAGTAGCACATGCATTTGGAGTTTGTTTGCAGTGGCTGGAGGCCCTGGCACACCCATTGTCTCTGTCTGTCTCTGTCTCTCTCTGCTTGCAAATAAATAAATAAATAAATAAATAAATAAATAAATAAATAAATAAATAATTTTTTAAAAAAGTAGAGCCACCTGCAAGCCTGGCTTAGTTTCTGGAATCAAACAAAGAAACAAAGGGATTTCTTTTCCTAACCTTTCCCTGTAGAGCTCCTCAGAACAGTGAGACCACACTATTCAAACCCGGAAGAAGATGGGAAGCTGAATGGTCTAAGAGAGGAGCCTCTATGGGATTCAGTAGAAGGACTATGCTTTCAGATTTGTCTCTAGCAAAGAAGTGATCCTTCCCACTAATGGATATCTAAAAGCTCTCCGTGGCTGCTGTACACTGCCCCCTGAATACATGAAGCAAATGCTCATATTCAGCAGGACAAGTTGACACCAGGGATGGAATCATGGAGGTGTAAAGTCAGGGCATTCAGAAATCAGGAAGTCCTGGGGATGTGGGAGCCTGGAGAACCTGACCCTCAAGGTGGAAAACTCCCAAGAATATTGTACTATACTCCATATAAAACAAAACAGGTTTATGGGTAGGGTTTAGCCCGAGGACATTTGGCCACCCCTGACTACCAAGATCTAAAGCAAAAAACGACTCAGTCGGAATTCTACATATGAGGCAGAAGGCTCCATAGGGATTGCAATCGGGATATGTTTGAGCATTCACTGAAAGAGACCAAAAATGTAGAAATCAGAGGCCTCTACGGACACCTGAGGAAGAGCTATGGGAAAGACATGACAGGTCCCAGATTCTTGAGCAGGACTCCTCCACACCCTGGCTGACCATTCCCATCAGTCGTTCTGAAGAGTGAGTCCTACTGAAGTGTCATTCACAGAACTATTTAACAGACTAGTATGACCCCCTCACAGTTAAGCTTCAGTCTTTGGGCATGAATCCTTCCTAAGGCCCAACATCAGACAGGACATTGCCATGTGCTCCCAGTCCTATCACGTGCTCCTCTGCATGAATGAATCTTTATGAACCATAAGATGAGATGGGGGTACTCAGACATGCACTCCCTCCTACAGAATGGTATTTGGGCACTACATACGTGTGACTTATGTATACCATTTATAGGAAATAAATTATTCCTTTTATTTATTTATTTTAATATTTTTATTTATTCATTGTCAAGCAGAGATACAGAGAGAGAGACAGACAGACAGACAGACAGACAGACAGACAGACAGAGTATGTATACCAGGGCCACCAACTTGTGTGTCTGGCTTATGTGGGTGGGTACTGGGGAATTGAACCCAGGGCCTTAGGCACAGGAGGCAAGCACCTTAACCGCTGAGCCATCTCTCCAGCCCAAATTATTCCTTTTAGAGACACTTGAACCCATCATCTGAGTCTTTGTCACCAAAATGTTTACAACAGGGAGATTTAGATAGACAAATTACATGGCCAGAGAATTTAAAAGGTCACTGATGAGCACACTGACCCTGTTAAATCAGTCTATTCTCTGTCATCCTTTGCTGCTGAAAACCACCCTATCTTTGCTCACTATGTACATGGCTGCAGTTCTCCCTTTCTCAGTACGAGACACATCCCATAATACCACCAAGGAAGCAAACACTAGCTTCAGATCAAAAAGAAAGATCTTACAGTCGATGCCGGAGGTCATGAAACTGACAAACACTCCAATCATTGCAAATCTGGGGCACTGGGCCCATCACCAATGCAGAGGAAAAGATCACCCTGATGTAGCCATGCCTGGCTACTGGAAACATCGACAGCTTTAGATAATTTGGCAAACATAATCCCCTTTGGGTCAGTGCTGAGAAAGTCAGCATGCAGTGAAAGATGTTATCGTGTTTTTCAAAGCGGCCAGAGCAGTGCACACATGCTCAGTTCTAAGAATTAGCACACAGGTGCCACTGTAACCTGAACACTGACTCAGATGGGATAAAAGAAACTGACGTCCATCATTTTTATTGTTGTTTTTAAAGACAGAGTAAAAAGTGTATATATATATATATATATATATATATATATATATATATATATATATATAAAATTTGGCACTATTTTAACTGTGATCACTTCACATAACCTTTTTCTGGTCCTGGTTACCTTAAGAGAAGGGAAGTGTGCCTGTAACAGGTCTCCAGTCTACCAGATGAGGGTCAGCACTCTGAGGTCATCACTGTCAAGTTGGTCTGACTCCCCACATTAGCTCTGTGTCTACAGATGAGAGCAAGGTTTCCCACCTCTGTGCTGTATTTTCTTCTCCAAATAATGCAACCCTTGTAACCTGACCTTTGTCACAACATTTTAAAACCTCTTAAAAGAATACATTTGGACTTTTGTCAACTCTTGAAAGACTATACCAAAGCAATATACTCCTTGACACATTTTTCCTATGTGTCTTTTCTCTTTTTAAACATCTATTCTTTTTTTAATGTTTTATTAATTTATTTGAGAGAGAGTGAGAAAGGGAGAGAGAGAGAGAGAGAGAGAGAGAGAGAGAGAGACAGAGACACCAGGACCTTCAGCCACTGCAAACAAACTCCAGATGCATGTGCCACCTGTGCAGCTGGCTTTATGTGGGCACTGGGGAAATCAAACTCGGGTCCTTTTGCTTTACAGGCAAATGCCTTAACCACTAAGCCGTCTCTCCAGCCCTGTGTCTTTTTTTAAATTAGCAATTGAAAAAATATTGAAATTCAACTCCAAATTGCTAAGGTTTTACTTTAATTAAATTAAATATGATTTAGAATACAATATGGATATCCAAATTGGCCAACCATCAGAGCCAGCCAAGGTACCCACTTGTTCAAATCTGTCGCCTTGGCCTCTTGGCAGAGGCTCTGGTTCAGTCTGAGGTCTGAGAATCTGTCCTTTTTCAAAATTTTCAACTGAATCAATAACTTTAGAATAAATCCTCTTCATAACACTTTGTGCTTTCTGATGCTCCTATTTTCAGTACTTGATAAATCCCAAATTGAAAGACTCAGATAATGGACTCAACTGTATTGACACAGAGCAGGAAGCAACATCAAAATTCAGCCAGACAAAAACTCCTCAAAGTTAGATACAGTCCTTTCTCCCTGAGCTCCAGCCTGTTTACTGTTCCAGGCCTTTAGCAGAAAGATGTGTCACAAACAACCAATGATGGCAGATCAAATTCAAGAACAAAGACTCCAGTGCAGACTTTCTGAGGGTATTTTAGAAGGGTGACAAGCACAAAGAAGAGTTATTTCTTAAGAAGCTGTTACTACAAAGAAATTGCAGCTAATTACACTTAGCCTGCACACACTTGTTATGGATCCCCAGAGAGTCAAAATGAACTTGAATACTTAGTAAGCTGTGTAACGGCTTCACTGAGCATAGCTCAGAACAACAAGAGGATGGAATTCACAGAACTTCAAGAAGGTTCTATGAGGAACTTGACATCTGCTTTGCTTCAGCAATGCATATGAAGGTGTGCTCTGCTTTTCAGGTTCCTGGCCCAGAGATATAAACGAACTGTTCAACTGGCCAATTGGTAAGTAACCAGCATCAAAAGCAAACTTCATGTAAGTGACACAGGTATGTTCTTGCAAAGGGAAAGGACATTAGCAGGGTGCTGACCTTGTGCCAACAGCCATGTCAGACAACACAGCTTCATGGCTCGCCCCATTTCTCCCCCTGCAGTAATTCTAACTCAAACTACTTAGAGTCTTTCTATTTCCGGTTCCTTGTTCCCACAGAAAGGCTCAGCCGACTCCCTCCCTCTCTCCCTTCTGATCTCTGGCTGGAAGGAGAACCCTCAGAGGAGGTCTTTCCTGCCCACCCGATTTGAACAGAGTTGCATAGACACAATCCACATCTCCATTTCTTTACATTGCCTTATTTTTTCTATAGCACCACCTGGCATATTCTTGTGTTGTTGTTGTTGCTTTGTTTTGTCTTTCAAGGTAGGATCTCACTGTAGTCCAGGCTGACCTGGAATTCACTATGTAGTCTCAGGCTGGCCTCGAACTCATGATGATCCTTCTACCTCTGCCTCCCAAATGCTGGGTTTAAAGGCATGCACCACCACACCTGGCTATCACCTGGAATATTCTGCTGATAAGAATTAGGAGTAAGTTAGTTCCCATTTTGTAGGTAGTTAGTCAAGTTTATACCCCCCCCAAAAAAAAAATCACCAATGACAAGTCCAGAGACAGAGTCTAGGAAGACCCTACTATAGGAACTCTAAGAATTTCTAAGACTCTAAGAAGCCCAATTCACCATGACTCACTTTTTTATCAAGGGCCCCCAACTACAGTCAAAGTAACCAATCCAGTCCACCATGACCAGATGCATAGTTTATGCCCTGAGGGTTAATAAGATCCCCTGGGCCAGTCACCAAGTGGGTTACCTGTTTGGGGTGCTTCCCAGCTTGGGTATCGTCTGCTTTACTCTGAGAATAAAGCTTTGCTCAATGACAGTTCTCTGTGGGTTGTAAAACAACAGACCACTGGCTTGGACAGTTCCAGTGACCATTGAGTGTCTGCACTCTAACCCCAAGGTAAGCCCAAATGGAGCAGAGAAAGGCTTCTTTCTCTCAAACCCTGCAATGCTATCGATGGGTCTAATTTTCTGTCTCTACCCACACCAAATTTTGAGTCTGTAAGAATAAAACAGTGTCTTTAGTAAGTGCAGGTATACACATATAAATGAATATAAGCATCAAATACATAATTATATATATACATATGTGTGTGTATGTGTGTGTGAATGGGTACATGGGTTGGTGGATGCATGGATGGATCTCTTGATCCACTGCTAGTCTGACGTGGTAATCATTCACAAGCGTTGCTCAACCCAGCACACTGTGCAGACAAGTAGAAATTCATAGAGGTAGCAACTATTCAAAGTAGAGTGAGAACTAAATAAATTTCTGTATATAATATCTAATGTGATCTCTGGCATACACAGAGTGGGTGGGTCTGCAACCCTAGGCCTCTTTCCTCACACCTCCCAACTCATGCAGGGGTCATCTAGCACTCAGGGATACCAAGAACATGGATCACACCCACCAGCATGAAATCATAACTCTGAAGACAAGGTGAAGAAGAGAAAACAAAAAGTGACTTCCTACCTCTCATCTATCCATGAACATAGGGAATTACTGGAGAAAACCACAGAAAAGGAACATTAACATAACTAGCCTACAAAACAGATTTTCTGCAGTTGTGCTCATTTGAACAAAAAGCAGAAAGATAAGGAGCTGCTGGAAATAAAAATTGAAGAATAGCTAAAATAAATGCTGGCGCAATTAAGTTTTCTATCAAAAAATTAAATCACTTCTGTTTTACTCAGATCTCAGTTCTGCTAAGAAAATTTCACGTTAGTGTAATTTCAGTGAAGAAAGAAAGTCTGAAAAACAATTTAAAAGTAGTTAGCCTCTGCTTTGCAAGATCCTTGATTTCGAAGGAGCATGCAGTACGTAGGTGGGCCGAATAGGAAGCCAGACTCTGCCGCTGCACGGGTCTTGAGGGGCGGCTCTGGCTCTGACCACTTGCTCACAACTGTGAGGCAAGTTAAAGAGTTCTCATGACACCACCTGTCACAGGCATCTCTAAGGCTAGAAACCGCCAGAGGCTTTTGTTTGGGTGCCACTTCCTGACCTTATTTTTATGAGAACAGGCTTATAATAACTACAACTGGCTAAAAAAGTACATTTTACCTTAAAACAATTACAAAAGTTGAAGAACTTTAAAAACAGAATTTACGCAGCACACAGCCTTTGGGAAGAGAAAAGTCTTAATCAGCAGTGGCTCCTCCAAGCTTTCTGGCTGGCCAGCCAGGCAAAATGTACCAACTG
Source organism: Zapus hudsonius (assembly GCA_004024765.1). Taxonomy (NCBI): domain Eukaryota; kingdom Metazoa; phylum Chordata; class Mammalia; order Rodentia; family Dipodidae; genus Zapus; species Zapus hudsonius. Next base: position 26,685 of record PVHP010016350.1, on the reverse strand, counting down.
GTGTGATGGTAGCATGTCAGTTTTTGGGGAAACCAATTGCTCTCTGGCTGGGTTTGAGTCCCACTCCATGAGAGGTAATTTATGCCTGGTACTGGAAGCCTAGTCCAAAGCCTATGGCTGAGAAGGTCATAAGTTCAAAGGGGAAAACCACTACTGTTGTCTGGCTAAATGAATATATTATGACCACCAAAATGCCCTGTATACACTTATGTTTATGCCCATATATTAGTGCTTCTCTTTGGTTAGAGAAGCTTCTCTTTTCACAAGGCAGTGACCACTGGAGTGACTCAAAAATGGCCAAAGTTCTGGGAAGAAGTGACAGTGTGACAGTGAAGTGTTCGGCAGTAAAGGGACATCTCTATCACACTCTCCAAGGCTCAGGGACCATTGCAAAAGAGGTGATGGAAAGAACAAAAGAGCCAAAGGAAGGGTACAACTGCTTACAATGCTGTCTCCCAGAGATCCAAAGCGGCCTTGATATTCATAACCTCCCAGTGGCTGATGCTCTCTACACGAGACCTGCCTAATAGGATGGAAAACAATGATGACATCAAAATAGGAGAGACTAGTTGGAAAGAAGAAGGGATTCAGTGGCGGGGGATTTGGGAGGGGAAAAAGGGAGTGACTGAGAGGGGATGGTGATCGTTGTATATTATCTAGATTATGGAAGTTGACATTAAAAGCTAAAAAATAAAAAACAGTATTATTTTGCCTATGTCACCTAACTGTCCCCAGCCTCAAATATAATATACACAAATAGTTATCAATACTTTCTCCTATGGTCACTAAATGCTGGGTTTTCAGAAAAAAAAAACCACTAGAAACCTTTTTAAATTATTATTTTGAAAAACTCCTTTATAATCTTAAAAATTACTAAGGACTCAAAGTTTTGGGTACTATGGAATTTATATTGGTCAAACAAGAAACTTAAATTGTAACATTTTATGATTTGTCCATTTACTTAAAACAGCAATAACAAACTCATTGTGTACTAACATAACATTTTAATGAAAGACAACTTTATGTTGTAAAATAAAGCCAAAATTAAGGAGTGGCATTGTTTTACAGTTTGCAAATTAAACTAAAACAACTTAAAAGAAGCAGCTGCATTCTTACATCTGTTTCTGTACTTTATACGTTAGTGTCTCTAGTTGAGGAAGATAAATAAAACCCAGCTTCACAGAGTAGTTTAAAGAGCTCATCATAGCTTTTCAGCTAATTATGAATATTCTTTGATACATCAAAACTCAACAAGTGGTAATTTTTAAAGTTAGTTCCAATGTGAACCATAAGACTCTTCATACTTTTTTTTTACATTAAAACCCATTAGTCTATTTTATAGTATCGATGTTATAATGGTTCTGAAGCATCTTGTGTTGGTCATTTTGAAAATATGACTTCACTGAGTCATGGCCCTCTTTCAAAAATTGACATGTTTCACTACACTATTTTTAAAAATCACAATTTTGAATCAGTGTCAACAGCAATCTCATGAGAAAATACTTTAAGTATTGTGCAACTGTCAAACTTAGAATGATGGAGATAAATTTTCCAAAATTCTAACTAGAGTTTGAAGGCTTTGATTTAGCATTGGCGCCAAAGGTTTGCAAATGTGCTCCTTGAACTTATTAATAAGTGTGATACTTTACTCATTTTAAGGAAAACATTTCACATATTTCTAAGTTCCATAACTACAGTTTGCCTGTCCCTTTTCTAAAGTAGAAATGGTGTTCCATGAACCAAATGGCGAGCGCTCCACCAGTGCTTTCCTTGAGACAGCAGTGTTCAGTGTGTAGCAGCAGAGTTACACAAGAATGTCATGAAGTATGTAGTTGAGTTTTACTAAGATTAATAATGTGGACTACTTTATCAAAGGCATTCAGTGGAACCAGTTTACCCCCTCCCCAACACACACTGCAATTTGTGTGGCAATGAAGAATATATTGACAACTATAGTCTGAGGTCTGATTTGTGCTAAGGTGCCCGAAGTTTTACCCATCATTCTTTTTATCACTGGGATGAATGTCAAAATAGTTAAAGAGGCAAATAATGTCTAAATATTATATGGAGAACAAATTTGACTCCAGAACTACCTCCTAAAAAATACCTCTAGCACTCTCAGAATTCTGCAGGATTGCATTTTGAAAACCCATTTAAAAAATCTCAACAAGGTAGATGGGCGTGGTGGCACACTCCTTTAATCCCAGCACTGGGGAGGCAGAGGCAGGAGGATTGCCATAAATTTAAGGCCACCCTGAGACTACATGGTGAATTCCAGGTCAGCCTGGGCTAGAGTGAGACCCTACCTCAACCTCTCCCCCCTCCAAAAAAAAAAAAAAGCTACAAATATGAATGCAACCCTTTTGTTCTCCCTCCCTTTCTCATTCATGGGATGCGTCCACCATATTACGAATCAGCAAGAAGGCCTTCATCACATGAAACCCTTTGATCTTGGACTTCCCAGCCTCCAGAGCCACCTCGCCTTCACTTCCTCTTTCTCTTGTACCCTGTCTTCAATGAGGTAGTCATTTCCAATAGCAATCACAACTTTTTGGACCTGCATGAACACTGAAGTCTTCACTTATTCCTAAAACTAATGCATAAACGATACAAAATTTCTAAGCTAAAAAAAAACCAACTAAGTCAATAAGTTGTCCTTGCAACATGGAAAGGGAATTCTACAAAATTAACTACTAGCAGAGATAACTGCTTTTCTTTGAAAAATGTTATGCATCTGAAGCATTACACCAATGTGAAATGGTGGGTTGCAGCTTTTCAGCAGTAACACACACACTTCATTGGTCATCTGGTCCACGTGGCCAGAGTGCTTTAGCAGAGAACAGGGTTGCTATAAGCCTGTTGTGTGAGACAGGAAACGTGAGCTGTGAACTGAAGCAAAGAAGGGCGGAGTGAGAGAGAGAGATCAGAATCGTATTCTGCATGCGGTGCACTGCCTGCATGAGTATCTGAGGCTACAATGTCCAAGTAGGATTCTGTGCTGTCCCCAGGGAAATGGTTATCAGTTCCCAAAAATGTATCGAGTCCAGGAGCCTGGCAATGCAATGTTTTTTAGCAAAAACAAATGCTATTGATTTTTTTCCTAAACAAGATTCAAATCCACATATAACTAGTGTTTTGTGAGACTTTGTTCTAGAGGAAGTGTTTTCCCCTGGGACCTGGTACAGAATGGAATACTATCATAGAAGTTCTGGTGATACCAATGTGTGATGGTGAGATGTCTGTAGGGACCACCCCTCCCCTTTCAGCCCCTCCCCTTGAATGGGAGGTGTTTAGTTAGAGCTACAACCTAGGTGCTAAAACTGATTGGTCAAATATAAACCAATCAGCTGTCCCTTTAACTCACCTGGGGAGGAATTAAAACTAGCTTCCCTAGAGGAAGTAGGCCCCTCTTCCCCCACATGGCAATGGAGTAGAAGGACTGTTGACCCAGGCCTCAGTGAGGTAAGGCCTGTACCCCTACCCCAGCTGATGGCTGGGGTAGGGGGGCAGGCTCCAGACCTTTTCTCTCATGAACCTCTCTTTTTCATAAAGGGAGCTTTCTGTTATCTTTTCTTGGGCTGTTTATCTAACTAAATAGTATAAGCTCTGTGAACTCTGACACGTGTTTTCCCCACACTGGTGGCAGGAAAACTCCATGACTTCCCACATCCAATTTCCCCATCCAACTCCCCTTTTCCTAATCTACTAAATTAGAATAAATGTATAATTAAAATTTAATTCTGTCCCTGTGTACAATTCTTTGGCATTAGAGGACAAGAACTCGGAGTAGGAGGAGGAGGAAGGGAGGATTCCAAAACTCCCCCCCCCCCGTTGCTTACAAATATTAATTAGTAGCAACCCGTATCAAATGCAGCAACAAGAACTTCGGGACCTTCATCTCCCTCTCTCTAGAGATACTTCATTATTAACTCTTTTGATTTTCTTGTTTAGCTTGGGGAACTATCTTGACACTAAGCTTCGTGACTGCAAAGTGTTATGTAATTGTTAGGGACCCATCAGTTTGTCACTCATTATGCATGAGAACTTTGTAACAGAATGAAAGGAATTATCGTACTCCTTACAGCCTGCAGTTTTTGACTCACAGACTAACACTTATTTAGCATATTTAAAAATTTCTCTAAAGTCCTTTAAAAGCTTGAATTTTAACTTACTTTTTCATGACACATAAAACCTGGTAATTAAGAATAAAATAGTCTCCCCCACCCTCAAACACCCTCCTCCAGATTAAATTTACAAAGCAGAAAAAGTACATGAGTTCAAAATTAAAATCTCATTTTGATGTCACAGAGGTAACCAAGATTCTGGTGGTGTTTTTTTTTTTTTTAATTTCATTTTGCTTAAGAGAGAAATATTCTTATTTTTCATTTTATTTCACTTTTACTTTCTTAATAAAAATTACAAACATGCAAAATTAGACAAGAAGGCATAATAAATCTATGTATAACATGTAATTGTTATTCAGTTTAGAGAATCTAGTCATTGCTAATGCCCATCTCTGCATTATTCAATTCCATAGTAAACCCCAGATGATGTGTCAGTTCATTAGTATGTCATTAGTATTAGTAATACCATTTCAACATGCACTTCTAATTGATGCTCTTTTTGTTTCAAACAACCGCAATGCCACGATCTAAGCATTGCATACAATTATCACATCTCCAATCACTGCTCCCATTGTCCCCTAGGAATCACTGTTACTTTTACAGTTTGTGTTTGAATTGGGGTGAGCATGGTCCACACATGATAGCTGGTGAAAGCACCTTTTTCTTCTGTTCTTTTGGCTCATTCTCTTTTCTTCAGAACAGTGGCCAAAAAAGCCAAGTCCCTCTTCCTGTAAAATGTCCCCACAATCTGGCTGATGTACATCCCCTGGTGTTAAAAGTGTTCACTGTGGGCTGAAGAGATGGTTCAGTGGTTATGGTGCTTGCCTGCAAAGCCTAAGGACCTGGGCTCCATTCCCCAGTACCCATGTAAAGCCAGATTGACAAAGTGGCACATGCATCTGGACTTCATTTGCAGTGGCAGGAAGCCCTGGTGCACCCATTCTCTCTATCTGTCTCTCTTCTATCTCTCTCTGCTTGCAAATAAATATATAAATAATATTTAAAGTGTTCACTTGTCCCCTGTACTTCCTTGGAACGTGAGGAACCTGTGGCTGGATCTGGAAGGATTCCAGCTGACTTTCTGGCAAGATTCCCTCATAGCTGGAGTGGCATGTCTGGCTTTCACTCTGAGAGCCAAGCACTTAAGACTGAGGCACCCTAAGACCAGAGGACCTTCATGATGTTCACAGATGTTCCCTCAGAATCTTCAATGTAACACTGTATTTCTTAATAACAGTGATATGGAAACATCTTTTTAATCCATTCTCCAATGAGGGAACTTCAGAATTTACTTTCTTTCTGTTAATTCCTTTATAGGTAGTTATGAATTTCATTTGATGTATTTTCATCACTTGCCTTTATTTCAATTTTTTTTTCATTTGCTCCATGTGAAACCAAAATAGTGACAATCACAGATGCAATACAGTGATGGCAATGAAAGATCTGCACCACTGCTGTCATGGATCCTGGACCTATTAGAATGTGGACCACACTCTGAGCTCCCAGAAGTCAAGACTGACATTAGACAGCTTCTTCAAAATAGTAACTCATTCTCCTGTGCCCCCATCTGCCTCCACCCTGAGTGGGATCCTGTATCTATCAAGAATGGTCACTCCTTTATCAAAATGAGCAATCCTGGGCTGGAGAGATGGCTCAGTGGTTAAGGCACTTGTGCCTGAGGCTCCCGGTTCAATTCCCCAGCACCCACATAAGCCAGACCCACAAGGTGATGGCCCTGGTGATCTCTCTCTCTCTCTCTCTCTCTCTCTCTCTCTCTCTCTCTCTCTCTCTCTCTCATCTCTCTGCTTGAAAATGAATAAATAAAATATTTTTTTTAAAAAAAGATGAACAATCCTGAGTTTCTGTTCTGGGCTCTACAAGAGACTTCACAAAAGCAATGTGGGTACAGCTTTTGTGGACCTACTTTATTTCAGTGAAAAACTCTTAATGCAGATTTTTAAACAGGTTCAGCTATTTCTCTTACCCCAGCATTAAACATAAACCTGTACATAGCACATGGTATCAATAAACTTGGAAGAAACTACTTTTTACCACTAATTTAACATAGTCTTTGCAGCCTTTTATGCTCTAATTTATTTTCAATCTTCATTATCAAACAGTTTCAAGTCAACCCCCAAGATGTTATATGATTTTGGGCACCAGTAAGCACTCAAATATCACTGCTGGAGTAATAGTGGTAGTGGCAATGTGGGTGTTCATGAAGTGAATCTTCAAACAGAGTCTGAGCTGTTTCGATGCATTCTAAGCTATATAATGGAAGTATTCCACTGTTGGTCAGGCCTGGTTCTCTCTTTTCACTGGGTCCTTCCATCCATATGCCTGAATTCTAGCTGGCATCTAGGGCTCAGGACCAAGCATCTAGCCAAATCCCAGATATTATTTTCAATTCCATCTAGACTTCTCCACTTGGAAGTCTCGCAAGCATTCCCAAACTTCAGTCCAAGGCTAAATTCATCATTCTTACCTTCAATGTTTTTATGCTGGTGATGAGCCCAGAACATGATCTGCACATACATCACCTGAGATGCCTCCTTCATTTCTGAAGTCCAGTGGATTGCCAAGGCCTGTTGATTTCACTACCAAATTGCTCTCAACGCTACCACTACTCTCTCCATTCCTATATTCCAACTTAATTTAGGTCTAACAACCTTCCCTGAGGCAACTTCAGTTTCCTAATGGCTCTCCAAATCACCCCACTCTTAGACCTCCTAACACCAGCTGTTGTTTAAAACTCTTCCTTGGCACCCCTTCACTTCTAATAGCCTAAGAGTCACAGTTACTGTCTAATCTGGCACCCTTTTGAGAATGAAAGATGCTACTGTTAAAACTAAGAAAGCAAACTGCATCTATGTTTGGGAGGATTAAAGGGGGGAACAAATAAAAACCCGTTTTCAAACATCATAATGAAAGGTAATTATATGTATACTAATATATTTCTGTAGTATCACATTTTGAAAAACCCATTTTAAAAATTTTCAACATGGTAGCCAGGCATGGTGGCTCACACCTTTAATCCCAGCTCTTAGAGGAGGCACAGATAAGAGGCTCACCTTAATTTTAAGACCAGCCTGAGACTACATAGAATCCAGGTCAGCCTCGGCTAGAATGAGACCCTACCTCAAAAAACAAACAAATAAACAAACAAATCATACAGTATTGCTGGTAGAGCAACAAATGTGATTATCTCAATCAAACTGACACAAAAGACCCTTTTCTGAGTGAGTCCCACTTCACCCAGCTTTTACCTGAGTGCTGGAGAATGGAGCTCAGGTCTTCATGCTTCTATGGCGAGCACTTTACCCACCAAGCAATCTCCCTAGCCCTTGCACCTTTTAAAATTTAGAAACAGGGTACAATGCAAAGACAGCCACACCATTGCTGTAGTATAGGTTATTCCATGAACTCATTGTCGTACTTATCAAAAACTATTCTTAAACAGAGAAGACCACTGTATTCTTACTGGAGTAAGAAAAAGAAAGATGAGCTTAGAGGGGAGGTACATACACCTGCCAGAAATGAACTTTATAGCCTACCATACAACATAGATCTAGAAAGAATTCACACCCAAATCACTTGTCATTTCTTTCCTCTTATCATTAAACCAAGAAATTCATACAATAAGAATCCCCAGGTGTATTTCCCCATCAGTGCAAGTGTAAAGGATACAAGCTTAATAGCGCCTAGTTCTAGCTCTAACAAGTCACAGAATGAGGGCAGCACAGTCAAGACCTGGTGTGGCACACATGGCCTTAAGTGATTGGTCCCTGGTAACACAATGGAAAAATGTGATTCCGAAAACCTGAATCTCACACACTCCTTCTTCTGGCCTCTTTTCCCGCTGCTGTGTTTCTTTGTACTGTGGTTGGCGTGTGCTTCATGAGCACTGTGAGAAATTTCTATCAACAATGCTCTATAATGCTACATCAATTTCATTTCACTGAAACGAGTAGAGACGTCTGCCCCCAAATTCTCTATGGCCCAGATAGCAAGAAAAAGAGAAAAAGCTGGAGGCAAACAGAAAACCTTCAAACTATAATCTGCCCCCCCTTTTTTTTCATTTTGCATGTCCAACTATCCCAAATTTTCTGAAAATTTCAAAACTTCACAAAAGCCAACATTAAACAGACCGAGACAGCATAGTGAAAAACCAAACACTAAAACAAGATCCACATAGGAACAAGAATAGAAAATCTATTTCTTGAAGAAAGTGTTTCCAATTTGCAAAATGGCAACACCAAATATGCAAACAATTAAACCACATGCTTTAAAATCCTCAGGGGATTTTTAATAATGGCGGAAAAGCTTTTAATAAACTAATCCTCACACCACATAATTACAGTATCTGGAAAATACACTGTAAAAGAACTAGTTGGCAACTCTGTGACTGGGTTTGGGGCTTGCTCCCCAGGAGGGAATACATGCCCGGTACTGAAAACCAAGTCAAAAGCCCATCACTGGGGAGAATGTAGGCCCAAGGAAGAATCTTCTATTTCTGTATCACTAAATGTATGTGTTGCACATATTTACCTCCTAAATATTTATATTCATAGATCAGTTCTGCTCTTTTTTTTTTTCAGTTCTGCTCTTAACCCCAAACAGAAAAAAAATTTTTCCCCCAGTTAGAAGTGATCAATGCAGAGAGTCACAGCTGGTCAAGAGCTGAAAATAAGTGACTGATGAGTGTTCAGCCATAAAGGATACATACACATCATTCCCTCCAGGGCTCAGGGGAGACTGTGGAAGACGGGACAGAAAGAAGGTAAGAGCTGGAGGATGGGGAGGAGTGCTATCAAACTCTCGAATCTGGACCTGACAAGGCCATTGCATTCATGAACTCATACCAGGTGTGGTTACTTGTAAAGACTTGCTCATGTTGGGACCATTCACCATTCTATTATAGAAAGGAGCGGGATTAGGAGGCCTCCCCTAATGAGATAATGAGAATTTTCCAGGGAGTAGATTCATTCTCTTTGGTGGCAAGACCAATAGTAAGAGTAAGAAATGAGAAGAAGGAATAGAGTGAGATGGGGGGGTGGATAAGAGAGGGTAATGTGGGGAACATAAGATCAAAAATGTAATATATATGAAAACAAAAAATAAACAAGAAAATTTTTAAGTGGAAAACTTTCCAAAGTATGTCTTTTGGACTGTGATATACTTTGATTAAAGCAAGAAAATAATCAGGTTGGAAAAATAACTAGGGATCCAGATGTGGTAACACATGCCTTTCATCTCTGCACTCAGGATGCTGAGGTAAGAGGATCACTGTGAGTTTGAGTCCTGCCTGGGGGTACAGAGCGAGTGTCAGGTCAGTCTGAGCCAGAGTGAGATCTTACCTTGAAGAAGAAAAAAATAAATAAATGAATAAATAGGGGCTGGGAAGATGGCTCAGTGGTTAAAGGTGTTTGCTTGCAAAGCCTGGTAGCCTAGGTTCAATTCCTAAGCCACTCATGTAAAGCTGGATGCAAAAAGTGGCATAAGTACATGATGTTTGTTTGCAATAGAAGGAAAATATGGGATGCACACGTATTTACATACATACATACATACATATTAAAAAATAGTTGAAAATACCAAAGGACAACCAAACTTCAGAGTAATTCCATGTTAGAGAGAAGGGAATTCCAGTGGGTAAGACCTGTATTTCCAGACTGCTCCAGATTATTGCCCTAGGCTATACAAAAGCCACAGTTACACTGGATTGAGGAATGAAATGACCCAACTCACAACCACCTGATGACTGGATGTTGAGGACAAGAAGCCCTAACAGAACAGTTATGAATATGTAAATCCTTAGATCCATGCTAAACTGAGTGTAATAAGGGAAATCAACAACATCCAGGAAAATATATAACATATAAAGACCCTGAGTTCAGTTGCCAGGTGTGGTGGCGCACACACACCTTTAATCCCAGCACTCAGGAGGTAGAGGTAGGAGGACTGCTGTGAGTTCGAGGCCACCCTGAAACTACATAGTGAATTCTAGATCAGCCTGGGCTAGAGTGAGACCCTACCTCAGAAAAAAACCACACACATACACAAAGACCCTGAGTTCAATCCTCAATAGAAAGGAAGGTAAAGGTAGGCCACAGACTGGGAAAATGTGCTCACCATATTTTCACAAAGGCTTCCTACACAAATATAAAGAACTCCCATAAATTGATAACAAAAGGATAATTTCATCTCACTTGGGGTTAGATATAGACCTCAGTGGTGCTTTTTCTAGCAGGCAGAAGACCTTGCATTTGATTCCCAGACCAAATAGAGATAGAAGATGGCTGATAGCTAACAATTTTTAGAAAATATGGCAGAAGACTTAAAGCAACATGTTTGCAACACACAAATGACCAATAAGCACCTAAAAAAATGCTCAGCATCAGTAAGATGCACATTAAAGTCATCAGAACAGCACTTCCTACCCATGAAAACATTTAAAGTTTAAGTAAATGATTACATCAAGTATTGGTGAGATATGGAGTGTCTCTAACTCATAATTCCTGGTAAGAATATAATAATATTCAGTTCAGAAAACCATTTGTGAGTTGCTTACAAAACATTTACCTAAGAGAAATAGAAGTGTATGTTCACAAAAAAATTATAAAATGTTAAGTGGGTGTGGTGGCGCATGCCTTTAATCTCAGCACTTGGAATGCAGAGGTATGAGGATCGCTGTGAGTTCAAGGCCACCCTGAGACTACATTGTGAATTCCAGGTCAACCTGGGCCAGAGTGAGACCCTACCTCGAAACACACACACACACACACACACACACCTTAGAAAATGTTAGTCGAAGCATTGTTCATAATAGATAATGATAAGGAAACCACCCAAAGTCCACAAGATGAAAAAGTAAAGAAATGGATATTACCATTACATAATGGATTATTATCCCAAATAAAGATAAAATACTGAAATATATAGTGGTAGGAATGAGTCTCACAGAAATGATTCTGAGCAAATGGAATCGGAAAGGGAGAACACACCATATAATTCCACTTATATGAACTTTTAGAGCAGACAGAACTAATTTCTGGGACAAGAAAGCATTATACTTACTGCCTTTAGCAGCAGGAGTGACTAACAGAAGCACAAAGGAGCTTTCAGAGTGACAGAGATGTGCTACATGGATGTGCTGAAATTCAAATTATCCACTTCTGATCTTTCATTGCATCAGATATAAATTTTACTCAATTAACAAAATGCCTCAGTAGGAGAAGAGATTGGTAGCAGCGAGTGAGGTAGAGAAGCTCTTAAAGGAAAAGTAGAGATTCTAAAGAAAAGAACATGATCACAAATTTCTTTTAGAGGCATTCAGAGGCAAACTAGTGGGCTGGCACAAAACCAAAACTCTGAAGTACAATTCAATAGGCATGACACCAGCGAAGCAAAAACAACTCAGCCAAGATGATGACGTGTAAAAACAAACACTCAGCAATATGATGAAACACAAGATTGACAGATCTACCAAAAAAACTTAACCAACAGACTGGCAGGCAGCAAGATCCAATTAGGCCAGCACAACATAGTGACTTTCAAGGCCATTTGCACAATATCTTTTTTTATCATTTCCATGGCAGAAATTCCTACTAATTATGAACTGAAAGTACACATACATAAGAAACCACTCAAAATTCATTCTTACCTTCAGTAAAACTCCCCGTTAGGGTTATCACCACAAACACTTTCCCCTCAGGCTCCAAATCCACCTAGAAAGGGAAGAAAATTGTGCATCTTTAATATTGAAGTACTTTTGTGTATCGTAATTCTTTACAGAAGGGCCTCAGTGCATAAATCACAGCCATAAATCAAGTCTAAAATCTCTCAGCAGAGACAATGAAATGAGTGAAAGCTTGAGCAATCTTGAAGTTTGAAAAGCAAATCTAAAATCCACTGTGTTTTTCAGAGCTTCCCTGCTCTTGAATTTTATTCTTTCCTCCTGCTGCCTCCCTGGAGGCAGAGAAGCACATATGCATTGGCTAACTGCTTCAGAGACATCCATATCCTATGGATGCTCTGGGAAGAGCAAAACACACGGCAGGCATGTGAAATGTACCAACAATGGCCCAGCCAACTGCAAATCTGTGGAAAAAGAAGTGCAAAAGCCTCAGTGTGCATTTTCACCACAGTCAGCAGTGGAAGAAGGGTAGGAACATGCCATTTGCCAATCTTGACTGTCGCAGGACCCTCAAGGGCCCTTCAAGTTATCCCATCTGCTGAGACATCGAGGTGTGTATTCTACAAGCCAGGCAGCTTGAAGTCTTTCCATGTGGTGATCCTCTGCACACTCCCATTCCCCCACCCCAAAGACCCTGCTGTCTTCCCCAGAGGGAAGAGTGCCCTGCAGATCTGCTCTGTCACCACACTCTGGCCCTCTTCCTGCAAGCTCACTATACACCCACATCTCAAAACCCTGATGTATTTACAAATGTCCCTAAAGTAGATCTGGTCAGCTCCAGCTCACGGCTCAACACCTGCCTTTCATCTGAGAGAGGAAAGTTCTGCAAAGCTGAGTGTAGACATGGATGACCGTTTCAGGAAGAATGGGACATTTAATAAGCTGCAAATCACATGGAACAGTAGAAAGCAGGTGGAGGCTTGGGCTGACTCTGCTGATGATGGCCCTGGGACAGGCAAGGTGCTTGGTTAGGTAAGTCCCTGGTTTTCCTCAGAGAGCTTAAGGCACAGTCACGCAGACAGGTCTGGCCCAGCTTCCATCACAGAACTTAACAGAGCAATTGACTGCTTTCCTTGTACCTACAGGTAAACAAGACCCTCCAAATACACTGGGTTTACCCTAGATCAACACCACATTTTTTTTTTCTTAACATCACACTCCAAGTCTATGCTTTTCAAAATAAAAGCTGAGTGTTTTCTAGGGCTCAGCAAGCTTTCCCTTTATGTTATGGTAAACTTTTTACAACTGTACCTTGCTCTGCATGATTTACCATACTGTAAATCACTTCCAGGTTCAATCAGCAACCTTGCACTGTGGTGAGCCTTAACTTACATTGTCCTAACTACCTTGACACCCTTGGGAACCTCCAACGAATAGTTCTGAAAATAGAGCTCTCTGGACAGATGACTAAACAGGATGTCAGTGCCTAATTGTCTCCAATCTCTGCCTTGACTTGTCTTAAGTCAAAAATGTTATTTTTAAAAGCCACTCCCTCACCTTTAATATGCAGGGCTGACAGAGAACAACACACATACACACACACACACACACACACACACACACACACACACATTCCATACAACACCACCTACTATCAGCAGCTTATAACTATAGAACAGGCTTGTCTTTTTCTTTCTTTTTCCTTTTCTTTTCCATCCTCTCCTCTCCTCTCCTTCTCTCTCTCTCTCTCTCTCTCTCTCTCTCTCTCTCTCTCTCTCTCTCTCTCTCTCTTGTCTTTTTATTTTTGACACATACCACCCAGCTCAGGCCTCATCTTTCAGCCTGGTCACCTGAGGCAGATGCATTGAGCCATGGGACCTAAGAACAGGGCTTCACACATAGCAGGTCAGGACTCATTCAGAGGGACACGAAAACAGTTTAGTGGACTGCAAATGACAGAATTTTTAAAAACCTTTTTATTAACAGCTTCCATAATTATAGACAAAAAAACATGATAATTCCCTCCCACCCCCACATTCCCCCTCTCAAGTCCACCTTTCATTATATCTGTTCCCCCTTTCAATAGTCTTAGGGAAAAACACTATCTCTCATGAAATTTGGTGTACATGTAAGAATGTACTGGATTTTAATGTAAAGATGTATTCTTACCACGTTATAGAAAAAACTTGAGGTCTTAGAGGTTATACAGAAGATAGGCTGTTATCATTTATTCGTGGTCTTTGCCTGGATACCCCCCACTGATAGTCAACTGATTACATCAATATTGGCCTAGTTCATTTCTGTGCTCCATAGGAAACTTTCCCTTTGAGCAGAAATACAGTAAGACCAATAATTTTTACTCATCGACTCCAGTTATGTCCTGTGGTTCTAGTGAACACTCACTCTAGAGCATCCATTCCAGATTGTGGGGCTGGAGAGATGGCTCAGGGGTTAAGGCACTTACTTGCCTCCAGATTGTGGAGCAGCACTTGACCTCCTTTGCTGTGTCCACACCGTTCAGCTTGGATTCTACCCCTGCTCTGGAGTGTATACATCAGTTTAGCTTAACTAATCGGAGCCCTGAGTCTCCACAGCCACAATGCCAGCCCAAAACTGACATCTTCCCTGTATCTGGCTATCAGAGCAATGGTTAACTCCCTTCCCTCAATTGCTCCTAATTCAAGCTTCATCACAAAATTTAAGTAGAACCAATTGGAAATTCTAGGTCTATAAGAAAGTGACATTGGAATGACATAAACCTGGAAGTATCTGGTACCCTTGTCACCACATGAAAGCAGAGAATGCAGCTAAGAGGAGAGATCTGAGAGACAGAGGACCAGGTCTCAATGGTATCGTTTCAAGCTACACATCAGGCCATCCTTAGAACTTCTAAACTTTTCAGTTGAACTCACAAATACCTTTCAATGGCCACTTTTCCATATCACTAGGATAAGAAATTAATAGTTTTACAGGAATTCCACCACACCCCTCTGTGTGCTATCTCCTGTAGTCTTAAGCTCTGCCTTCCTCCATCACTGAATAGCCTCATCCTACTAGACTGTCAAATCCAAAGGTGGTCCATGTTCACCACAGATGACCTCTCTTCAGCATCCAAGCCTCCAGGTAGCTTCCTCCTTCAAGATAATATCTGTTCTTCCTGGCCTTCCTCTCACCTCCAGCCCTGAATTCCCCCTCCTGCCCCACCCATAAAGCAGAGAATGCCAACGCCTGGCTGTCCAAGAATCCTTTCAAGAGTGCCACCTCTCATCGATGCCCCGCCCCTAAGTGAAGCCTCTGGAGCTTCCTGGAGCCTTCAGAATAAAACATCCTGCTCCACCAGGCTTTTAGCAATGCTTCCTCTTGGGTTGCCTCCCCACCAATCTACCCAAACCTCCCTTCCAAACTCCATTCTGTGAACCTGCTCTTCGAGCCAGGCCCATCTCTTCCATCCACTGTACGACCACACCTCTGCTTCTTCTCTGGGCTCTGCTTGGAAAGCCTGTTTCTTCACTTCACCTACCCATCCATCCTTTCCCACCTTCACTGGATGATTCCCAGGACCAGGGACATTGCCAGGTGCTCAGGATGTCCCAGCATTGCTCCCCAGAGCTTCAGATGGGATAGCTCAGCAAGCATACCTGGGGCGAGGATGCAGGAGGAAGGGATGGCTGCCAGTGCAGACAGCCTGACATTCACAGTGATCTCGCCTGTCTCAAATTCCTATTCCAGCCACTATCTTAATGCCCACCTATACCCTTGAATAGTTAGTTCAAGTTTCAAACACCTATATCTTGGCACTTGCAGTAAGTCTACAAGCTACATTCCAGGAGTGTCTGGCACTTTGCTCTCCCAGGGGCCAAACAGAATTCCTTGAAGGAAGTAACCATTCAACAAACATCAGTTGATTTAGTCTAATGAGATGAATTGGAAGCTCACTGCATCACCTCAACCTCCTCCCCTAAAAAATAGGAATGATAATATTTATTGAAGGATAAAATACTATGTGAAAGTGTTTTGTAAAATAAAAATTAATCAATCAAAGCATTTCAGTTATATCAGGGTTATACAGACAATCTCCTGCGTAGGAATTATATACACTGTTAGTTTAATATACCCACTGGTCTCCAGGATCCCATCCCTACCATCTCGCCCAATGCGGGCTTTCTCTATCTTGACACTGTTTTAGAGAAATTGTACAAGTCACATCTCTGGTTCATCTCCTTGTCTATGAAATGAAGGTGTTGTCTCAAAACCCTTCTAGCTCTAATGTTCCATGATTTTAAACAGACTTCAATTCAAGCCTATGTACAGGACTCAAGGGAAATACTCATTTAATTAACTGGTAGTGATTTACAGCCATTTCCCTTCACAAAAGGTATTAGAATTGATCACAGAAGGAAACTTCTATCTCCTCAATATTCATCTCAGCCTGGAATAAACAGAAGAATCTAGCATATTAAAATGGGGGGCATTATTTGAGCAAAAGGTAGAGGGTTTGTCTAGGCTTAATGGAGAAACATCAATGAAACTTAGATTCTTGGCTAAGTGGCCCCTTTATATTGCTTTTCTAAGTTTTTCACTGGGGGTAAGTAACAAAGAACCCTGAAAACAAGATCCTGGTGAAACATTTCACCATCCTCCTAAAGCGGAAACTCTGAGGCTTATAACAAGAGTGCAAATTCCTATAGAAGCTAACCTATAAGGAAATAATCAACCATATGAAGCTGAACTTCCCCAGTGGGCTGGGCCTCAGTGACTAAGTGCTTGATCAATACTGTCCCTCACCTTCACCATCTGCAAAGTAAATGTCACCACGCCCATCATCCAAACTGAAAAATGGAGGCACAATGAGGTTAGAGAAGAAACCGAAGTCACACAAGCAGTGGAAGACAAGGCAGGATGCAGATGCTGAAAAACAAATCCCATACTGCCTCTTCACCAGCCTCCCTCCCTCCCTCCCTCAAGGCTACTGTGATTGCATGTGCTGGAGGGTCTGTCTGCTGCCTGCTGCTTGGCACAAAGCCAGCCTGCCCTGGCTTCTGGGACATGAAGTCATCATGTCACTGGCTCCCTGGAAAACCAGGCATCAACACCTGAAGGCGCTATTCACCTCCTGCCCACCCCAGCCTTCCAGCCTGGCTTCCTTGCTTCTAAGATCCTGGGAGTGGCACCAGCTGGATGGTGTGTCAGGATGGCTCCTGGTAGAGGCAGAAGTTGCTAAAGAAGGCATATTTGTGCTGGGCATGTGAAAGGCAGGCAGTTCAGGTCCCATTAATCAGTGGCCTGGGGAGCCCTAGTCGAGTGGGAAGGGTTTTTATGAACAAGTGTGTGGACAAAGCAAATGCTATGTGCCTTCTCACTCTCTGCTCTCATTAAAAAGAATCTCGGATGTGGTTGTATTATAGCAAAATGAGTGTGAGCTCACTGCTCCCTCCCCTATATTCATTGTTACATTCTGCAGACATTTGTTGGCCTCAGATGGCCAGTATAGCTTGAGGTGAGAAAATACCAGAGCTTTTGAAGTTCTGTGAGACAAAAGAAGGATTTGCTTTAACTGTGATAAGGAAGTTAGGAAAAGATGAGGCTGGAGGATACCTGGGGAGGATTATCTGAACTTCCTGCAACCCACTGTAAATGTGTGAGTTGCTAGGTGCTTGTAATTTACATGTCTGATGTCACATGTCTAATGTCACGTACACATCTCTGTACCCTACTATAAAATCTCTTTGTAACTGGGGATCAGGGCCAATGCTTCATTTATGCTTGGACCGCCCGGGTTCCGGCTCGGGCCCAGGTGTAAAATTAAAACTCCCCTCTCCTCTTGCTGCGAAGGCTTTGTCTGTTTGTCACTGAGTATTTCTACAACAGTTGAGGACACGTTATATATACACACAACACACACATTATGAAAGAGGTATCACTGATAGAAAACAATGATAGCAAAACTGACTGATTCAAAATGGAAGAGAACACGAGCACCATCTTGGTGAGTATATCTTTAGTGAGGTGGGAGAATCGTTCTAATTTATGGTCACAGTGCTGGCACTGACTACCTGCCACTTGGTGGTCATTTGACTTACACAGCTATACAATGAGAGCTAAATCTAAGCTTTTAAACCTTTGTTCATATCTAATAGTTTATGATTCCAAGACAGAAAAAAATGTCTCAATTCAGCTGTACCCAGTGGTACACTCCTTTAATCCCAGCACTTAGGAGGCTGAGGCAGGAGGATCATGAGTTTGAGGCTAGCCTGGGCTACATAGTGAGACCTTGTCTCAAAAAACAGACAACAACAAAAAAGGGAGAAGGTGGAGAAGGAACATTTAAGAGTCCCATAGGGCTTATAAGAGACATTTAAAGAATACTAAAATATATCTATTTGAAAATACATACTTAAAGCTCACATAACTCTTGCCCTAGGCAGCTAAACACATCCACAAAAATCAATATAAATTTAAATTATTCCAGCAAAAAGTCCATTCTCATCAGATTGATAGCTCACACCTTGAATCCCCACACTTGGGAGGCCAAGGTAGGAGGATCACTGTGAGTATGAGGTCAGACTGAGACTACATAGGGAATCCCAGGTCAGCATGGGATACAGTGACACTCTGCCTTGAATCATCCCCTCCAAAATTTTTTTTTTCAAAGTTCCTTTGCCTATAATGAAAAGTCAGGAACAAGTAGTCAAGATTAGGTTTAGTTCTGAGTTTAAAATATTTTTTTCTCTGCCAAAGGGAGGACTAATGTATGTCATGGTACTGTATGTGTGTTGGCTAATAGCTGAGAAACTGAATATGTAAATTAAATAGAAACATGCTTTTTAAAGCTTTCTACCACAAGTCCTCCCCCTAAACTTACAGGTATTTAATTCTGTACCCAGTTTTAAATACAGATGGAGGCTCTGAAAAGACGTGCCTGGCTTATCATGAGGTCCCAGCTTAGGATGGCCCTGAAATACCTATAAGGGTGGGCCAAGTTCTGAAAAGGCCAAATGCCATTTCCTACCCTCTGGAACCAGCAGAGGCCTCCCGAGGTAGTGCCATGCTGTCAGGTATGACGCTGCCCTCCAGAAATAAGAAGGTACTTTCTTCCTTCTCCTTATCGAAGGCACCCCCAAAGGATTCATGCTAGAATAGTCACTAAGGTGGGAGAAAGGAACCCCTCCCTCAGTGTGTACCCTTCATATTGTACACCCTTCCTCAAAGAACACTTCTTCATTAGCCCATCCCTTCTACTTTCTGTTTCGTAGAACCTTCCAGAAAGGAAGCTTACTCTGCTATTGCCAGAAACAGGTACTGAATGCAAAGGGCAGGTGCCTGTGTGATCCTAGCTGGAAGGAGGAATATGCCTACGCTCACTCTCCCTGCTGTCTGGCTGTCTGGTGAGTGCAGCCAGTCCCACACTGGACCAACTTCTTTCTCTATGGGGAGCCCCCATGAGGAAGGAAGAACAATAGATGATGGAGAATGTGGAGAATGTGATAAGATACATTTGTAGAATAAATAGAGATACTTCAAATATTTGCAATGGTAATAATTATTCCTTTGTGCTCTGCCTCCAGCCAAACATAAACTGAAGATGTTAGGGTTATTTTAAAAGGATATACATAAGCCCATAATTATTCAATGTTGTTGATTCTCATCATCCATTTGTAATGGAGTAAGAAGGCAAAAGCCTCTAGCAAAACTAAAGCAAGGGGGAATTCAAAGTACCTATTAATCAGACCTAAGCATTTCAAGACATTGTAGAGACTTGTCTATTTGATGGCCCACTGCTCACTCACTAGAGAATCTTTGGAAGGCTCAGTCTGAGGGGACATTAGAAAACACATTGGCCTTGTGGCATGCTGGGAGGCTGAGGGGCACTGAGGAGCTTTAGTCACCAAAGTCACAGCATCACACCTACTTTAGTCCCCTACAGAGAGGATGTGGGACTTAAAGGGACAGAAGCCATATAGGTGGCCAATGGTCTTTAGATGAAGGTTGCTGCTGACCCAAACTTAGTGTGCAGCAGGATGGAGGGGAGAGGGGAGACCCCAAAGGGAGCAGCAGATCAACTGTCACTGGAGGAAGAATACGGAGGAAAGAGGAGTTTCCAGGGCCAAGGAAAAGTCCTGGTGCCATGGATTGAGCCAGGGACTTCATTGAAATGAGTCATTCTGAAAGAAAAAAGAATCCTTCAATTACCCATGTTGACTGAATGTCCAGTGGGCGGCTGCCTGGAACAGCCTCTAGAGCTTCAGATGGAGCCAGGCACAGTGGAGCAATAGGGAGGCAGAGGTAGGGAGGATGGTGGTGAGAAGCCACCCTGAGACTATATAGTGAATTACAGGTCAGCCTGGGATAGAGCAAGACCCTACCTAGAAAAACAAACAAACAAATAACAAAACAAGAAATTCAGATGGTGGGCAAGGGACTGCACCCTGGTGAAAATCACACACAGTGCAGCCGCAACTGCACAGGTAGGCGGTTACATGGAAAGCACTAGCAAGTCAAGAGAAAACACTTCCTAGGAAGGGGCGCCTGCATGAGACCTGAAGGCGTTTCCATGAGTGGAAGGCAACGTCTGAGCCAGAGGCTCATGGTGAGACAGGGACATCAGCAGTCCACAGTGAGTCAGGGAGAATGCAGGAAGAGCCATGCTGGGGGACGCTGAGCCCATGAAGAAGGCCCAGCATGTAAAATGATCATGTAAAATGATGAAGCTCAACATGCATCGGAGGAGTGAACCAGTGAAAAGTACAAACCACCTGAAGAGAGGAAATGAAAACCAAAAGGTCAAAGGAACATTGTCTTTCCACTTTGGTGACCCAGAGTTAGGTCAGTAAATTGTCCTCAAGGCTAATTTCAGCAGGCTGCCAAGTTTTGTAAATAAAGTTTTATTGAAACACAGACATGCCTTTTTTCATTCATGCTATAGCTGTCTGTGTTTTAAAGGCAAGGATGATTACAGTCATATGCTAATGTGTAACTATGGTCCTAGGCTGTGCATTACAAGAGTATACTTTTATCATTATGTTAGAGTTTATTCCTACTTATAAAAAAAGTTCACTGTAAAATATGCTATGTCATACCATCAACCAGCCACATCACACATCTCATAGTTCTCACGTCTTCTGATGGCATCAGGCGGTCACAATGTGATGGACCTACACCATCTAGGTTTATGGAACTGCCATTTATGATGGTCTGTGACAAAATCATTTAACAACAACATCATTAGATGATGCATGACTAATTAGTTATGCCAGAGACTGCATGGCCCACAAACCAAAAATATTTATAGTCTCCCTTTTATAAGGAAAAAAAGTTGCCTATCTATTGCCAGTAATTACCCAGGGAACTCAAAGGGGAAGAGCATGTTTCAGAAGGAAGGAAATGAGTTTAAATTTAGACACAAAAGTCTGTAAATAGAAACATCTGGCAAGAAGTTAGAAGTAAAGGCAAAAGGTGGGGTGAAGATAAGGCTGGGATAGCTGCTTGGGCATCTTTCTCAAAAGGGGACCACTAACAACACTTTTCAAGAAAGAGCACAGGAAAGGAAAGGAAGGAAAAGCAAGTCCACTGAGGAGAGGCAATGTGAGAGGTGAGAAGTCTCACATCATGGGACCTGGGAGGAAGCAGCTTCAAGAAAGGGGGGAAGCAAATGTGGCCGAGAGGAACAGAGATGAGGCTTCAGAGGGGCCCAAGGCATGGGGACAGGGAGGGAAAAGTGGACTTTTTTTTTCATGATATCCCCACCTTCATCTCCAGCAGGCCTTGAAAAGCTTTCCTCCTACTAAGCAAACGTCCATACATATCCCTATCCAAAATTTCATTTTACCTCTAGAATTCATCCTGCCAGGATAGAGGAGACACAGCAGCACAAAAGCAGCAAAGACGAGGTAGGGTACGGAATTCTATATAGTTGAATTGTATTAAAAGATGAATTGAAACGTTCTGGGCAGAAAGTTTAGCTATCACGTTAGAAGTTGAAAAGTGAATTTCAACAAGTTATACTGGCAACAATCCTCAGGCAAGCTGGAGGACAGACAAGCTGGGGGAGGGAGAGGCTGGACGGCAGGCAGTGGGCACGGGCACGGATGAGAGATTATTCTAGGGTACGAGAATGTGATGGACGACACCGGAGGGGTACTACAAAAGAAAGTCAGCAGAGCTGTGACAAAGGTTAGGGTTGGTGGGGAGCTTCAGAAGGGCTCCAGTATCTGAAAGACGGTAAGATTTATCCTGGAAGAAAGGAAACTACAAGGTCAGCTGGTTTGGGATGACTCTGGTTTTTAAAGAGTATTGATTTTTACAGGGACACATTCCGGCAGAAACGCTGGACAGAAAGAGAAATGAGGCCTGAAAGTTAAAATTAAGGCAGGCCGGAGGCAGACTTGTGGAGCTGAACTGCAACACAGTTGACCCGAAAAGATTCAAAAGAGCTCAAGAACCACAGCCATGTTGAGAATGGGAGAGAGCAGAACCAAGGAACACTTTCCAGAAAGACTCTGCATCTCCCATGGGGACTCAAGAGGTTCACAAGAGCCTTGTGAGTAAAGCAGCACAATGGAGGATAATGAATTCAGTGAATGTTAAACACCTCAGCTACCATTCCTTTCACCCTACAGATAGACTTTGAATGCATCTGTTCCTTTAATAAACATGCTTACTGAACACTTGTCATACAGGAAGGTTTCATAAGGTCCACCTTGTCTCATGGGCTCACTTACTGTATCAACTTCTGCCTGTTCTTGAGAACTCGTCTCACAAGTACAGCTGCAGCCCAACTAGTTTCTCAGCCTCTGACAGTCTGCCATCAGACCAGCTTCTGAACCAGAACTGGTTTCGGCTGGAACTGGTGGGTAAGACCCTCATCCAGGCTATTAATCCAAAGGAAGGCTTGAGGCAATTAGCACAGGGGATAGTTTTTTAGGGCAACAAGCTTTGCTGAGTGACACCATAATTGTAAATGACAAACAGGACATTAGCCAGCTGACTAAGTCACGTTTTGTGTGTGTGTGTGTGTGTGTGTGTGTGTGTGTGTGTGTGTGTGTGTGTGTAAGGCACCGATTTCTCTGGCGTTGCTATTATGTAAGGAGCTATATAGCAGACTCTTCCTCCCAAGACCTAAAGGGAAACAGACCAGTCAAATAAAAATATTCTACAAAATGTCTGATAGCATTTCATAAGCTGTCAAGCTCACCCAAACCAAGGAAAGTCTGAGAAACTTCAAAGACTAGAAGAGACACATCAGATAAATACCGTGAGATATCCTAGGTGAACCCTGACACAGAAAAAGCATTAAGCAAAAACATAAGAGCCAAGAAACCATGCAGTTTAGTTAGTAACAATGTACCATTACTGTCTCATAAACTATGACAAATACATCATAGGAAGATATTAGTAATAAAGGAAACTGACTGTGGGAGACATGGGCATAGTCTATGCCATCTTCACAATGTTTTATAATCTGAAACTATTATAAAGTTTCAGAATTTATTTAATTAATTTAAGAAATGTGCTTCATAAATGAAAACTGCCTCCTCTGAGTTCTAAATCCAAGTAACTTAGAGCAATTAAAATATAAACTAGTAACTGATTACTATGATGGTAAATTTGATTCTTTCACCAGGTGGGTGAAAAGAAAGCCAGAGACCGAAATGCAAAAGAAAACCTGACCTTTTCATATTGTATATGTCACACACTAGTGCTAAGGTGTCCCTGTCTCAACTTCCCACAGCTGGCCAGCTGTCAGCACATCCCATGCTGAGCCAAGCGTTAGGGACTCCACAGTCCTAAAGAAAAGGAAGACCCACAGGGAGAGCCCAAGACATTTTTAAGTAATCCTTTGTCAAAATTATTTCCAGACAAGTCCTTGGTAAAGTGTCTTTCCTTAAAAAAAAAGTAGAACAAGCTGGGTGTGGTGATGCACATCTTTAATCCCAGCACTTGGGAGACAGAGGTAGGAGAATTGCTGTGAGTTCAAGGCCATTCTGGGACTATACAATGAATTCCAGGTCAGCCTGGGATAGAGCAAGATAACAAACCCACACAGACACACACACACACAAAAAAAAAAAAAATAGAAGAGATATCAGAAATGGGGAGAGGGAGTGGGAAAAGAAAGAGAGAAGGGAAAGGCAAAGTGAGAGAGAGACAGAGAAACAAAAGCAGAAAAAGTGGCACAGCAATGAAGTAGTTCCCATAAACATCTAACATCATGAGTACTTTCTGCAGCTAACTAAGGCTGTGTAATTCAAGTGATACCATGTGCATTACACTATCTGATTTCAGCAAAAGCTGTGGAAAATCTGAACAAGAAGCCATTATCCAGAAATGGGATAAACTTGAGGGTTTTTTCAAAACACCCTCAGCCTTTATTATGTTTTTTCTCTCAATGCCAAGGGAGTAAGAACTGCCATAACATTTCCCCAGGTCCTCTGGTCCAGCAGCTCCTGATGAAGGGATTAAGGATGCACATCTACCCCAGGCTGTGAAAAGCAGCATCACAATTAACAAACCAAACATTTGGCAACCACTGTAGTTAGCTTCTTCCTGCACTGTTCTCAGCACCACTCCATCCCTTCCCTTTGCCTTCAACAGGCAAAGGTGGCATGTCGCTTCCTTATCCATGTTGGGGTTATCAGTCTAGAAAAATACATACAGGCTGAAAATCATTATCTAAAATGTTATGCATACACCAGCTGGTTGTTTTTTTTTAAGTTCTGTTGCTAAGAATTTTATTTCTCATCTTCCCAGCTTCAATTTTTTTTTTTTGGGGGGGTGGCAAGGTGGGTTTCAAGGGCTCTAGCCTAGACTGACCTGGAATTCACTCTGTAATCTCAGGGTAGCCTCAAACTCACCGCAATCCTACTTCTGCCTCCCAAGTACTGGGATTAAAGGCGTGTACATCCAGCCAACTCTCTCATTAGTTGCTCTTCATAGTCTAACACTTCTGAGAAACTGCTCCCATAGCAAATGCATTAAATAGCCCAAAGCACATAATAGTTTAGTGTTGATTTAAAAACCAAATGCTCCAGAACATAGACTGAAATCTAAATTACCATCATGTACTATATTCTACAAAATGGACTATAGGAATTTCTGTAATAAAATACAATAAACATGTGAAAATCAAAATGGAAAAAATAAAACAAAAGAATACACGTTAACTGTCAACAGTTTAATTGTGTTAAAATTGAGCTGCGGATATGAACCTGACTTTCTGAAGAAAGGGAATTGAAGAAAGCAACATAATTCATGTCGCCCATGAAGGCACTGTCACTGATTTCTCAGGAGAACAACTATGAGGTTGTAAGAGATGTTTCTAACTTGCAGTGGGATCCTGGCCTGGCAGCGTCAGACTCCCCTGGGAAGCCGCTAGACATGCACATAGTCAGGTATGGCGGGGCCCGGCCATGTTTAACTGACTGCTGTGGGTGTCTTCTGGTAGCTTTGTAACATCCCAGCCATGATCCAGCCTGAAGCCATGGGGCCCAGTAGACAGCTTGGCTGTGTGAAGTGCAGCTGAGGGCCCTGTGTTTCCCAGCCCCTGGCCCATATTAGACATTTTCTGAATAAACAAATAATGAATAAATATATGTATGAATGCAAATCTTACCACCAATACCAACAATGATTGTCCACTGTGGTTGCTGCTAATAATCCTTTCCAAAGGCTATCAAAGGTATAAAATATGTCAATGAATTTTTTTAGAAGGAAAAAATTACCAGTTATAATCAACTATTTTTCTGCTTTAAATTAAAAAAAACTATCGAGGTGTGGTGGTGCACACACCTTTAATCCCAGCACTTGGGAGGCAGAGGTAGGATTGCTGGGAGGTAGAGGCCAGCCTGGAACTACAGAGCAAGTGCCAGATCAGCCTGGGCAGAGGAGACCCTAACTCGGGGGGTGGGAAGAATGTATAAATAAATTAACCAAAAATAAAAAATCCATACAAAAACAAACTTCCATGCAGCTCTAGTCATGGGCCCATGGTAGCTCCGCAGCCTGGTGAAAGGGCATCAATAGTACCAGCTCCATTGTTACAGAAAGAAACACTCACGGGAGGGGCACAGAGTTGCCAGCAGGCATGTCATGCTTAGGTCCTCTGAGCCCTGGCCTACTTGGCCTCCCTTGTCATAAATGCCGGTGTCTTCTGAGCAGCAGCTCAGTGGAGCCAGGCCTGCCTTTAAAGACTTTCCTTACAGGTCAGCGGGGAGGGGCCTTCCTTTCTCATGCCTAAGACGGGTCTTTACAGAAAATAGCCAGAAAGCAGGCCTTTGGGACACACAAGGCTAAAGGCCAGATGGTCCGGGGAGCTTGTGTCTTTTTCTCACAAGGGTAACAAGGGGAAGCGCGCTGGTCATGGCTAGGGAAGACATTGAGGGTAGGCTGTTTTCAGGGGTTCTGTCATGGCCAGTGGCTTCCAGATAACAGAGGATTAACCCCAACAAATGCAAAGCTTTCCAGCCTATTTGGGATGATAGGCTCTTCTGACTTTGTCCCCAGAGAATTCTAACTTTGTACATATCATTTCATGAGGTTCAGGCATCTTGACGCTTCTCTAAGGATGCCAGGTTAAGAGACTTGTCTACCAGCAGGCATATTATGTGTAGTAGTAGCAAGAGAGTCACAAGCAGGGCACAACTCCTCTCCGGGTAGTCACATCTTCTAGAATGATTCTGGATCCCAAGTCCTGCAACCAGGACAGAGTTAAGGACTTGGCTCCAACACTCATTCATCCAGTGACTCGTCTGGCGAACATTTATCAGGGACCTACTGTGTGCCAGATATCATACTGCGTGGATATAGGGAAATCCTGGGAGGAGAGATGCACCAAGGGGCAGTTGGGTGTGCCTCTTGTACCACGGCCTCTCCCACAGTGGCTCACCCATGGTGACCTCTGTGTACTTACATCAGAGCTGACCTCTCTCT
>PVHP010016349.1:0-36037 GCA_004024765.1 Zapus hudsonius | reverse complement strand
TCAGCAGCCTCTGATGTTCTGTTTTGATGAGTTTGAGTCTCCTCAGTGTCTACCGCCATCATCCCAGATAAGGTTCTCAGACTAGCTATGAGAATGGCACCCATATTTAATCTTTCTCTTCCTCGGAATGTTTCTTGGGCCCTGGTGGGTGTGATAGAGATGAATTATCTCATGCTAGGCCCAGCTTTCTTCTTTTTTTTGTCATTCAAATGGATCTTGGTTCCAGTTTTTGCTTTATATTTGATATTATTTGTATAAATGTGTCTTTTAAATTTCCTCCCTTTATGACTTTACATTTTGTTCAGGTATTTATCTTCCAGCTCGAAGCATTCACAAATGAGAGTTATTTTTCTTTATATCTGTTATAGCAGTTTCTTTATATCTGTTATAGCATCACCATTGTATCACTTTTCATGTTTTATTGTAATTATATATAATTACATATATAATTATATGTAATTATATATTTGCACATCTCACTTTCTCTGTAAGATTATTTTTATCTTATTTTATTTTGGTGCATGCTGAGAAGATTGTAATAGAAAGAAAAGAACTGACCCATCTAGGTATGTGGCCCATTACAGCCATGCTTATGCTCTGAAAGTTCTTAAATTTTTTTTGTATTTATGTGTAGAGAGGGGGGGGAGAGATAGAATAGACATGCCAGGGCCTCTAGGCACTGCAAACAAACTCTAGACACATGTGCCACTTTGTGCATCTAGCTTTACATAGTTACTGGAGAACCAAACCCGGGTCCTTAGGCTTTGCAGGTAAACACCTTAACTGCTAACCTATCTCTCCAGCCCTCTGAAAGCTCTTAGATTGGTGAGAATATAAATTTTTAGGTCCTGTAGATCAAAGCCTGGTTTTAAAAATTATTTCATTTGAAACAGTGATTAGAAAAGTAAGAGTTTCAGTGCGTAGACAGAACCTTTATGATGAGTATGCATAAGGCTACTGGTTAAGGTGCATGAGAACTACTCTCCATGAAAGCACTGAGGTAGCCATAATCTACAGACAGATAGAGACAGTTTTGGGTGCCTCTTGTTTAGTCTCCTTTTTCCTATGACCCCTGCTGGCCCAACACCCCCCTGGATAAGTGTCAGAGAGCATCAAGTGAGATTTCTCCCCTCAGAATCAGAAAACTTTTCAACAGAGCTCTTTTTAAAAAATTTATCCAGGTAGTCCTCATATATATATTTTTAAATATTTTATTTATTCATTTTCAAGCAGACAGAGAGAGAGAGAGAGAGAGAGAGAGAGAGAGAGAGAGAGAGAGAGAGAGAAGGAACCAGGGCCACCACCTTGTGGGTCTGGCTTATGTGGGTCCTGGGGACTTGAACCTGGGGCCTTAGGCACTGAAAGCAAGTGCCTTAACCTCTGAGCCACTTCTCCAGCCCAGTCCTCATATATTTTTGATTTCTTGAGAAAGCTTGGGAAATATAACTGGTTGGTATGCACATTGATTATTTCCTCAGTTGTCCAAACCTAATCTTTGATTTTTTTTAGATTTGTGTCTAAGTTATAATTTAATAGATGAATTTTCAATACAATCATAGTTGTAAATTCTTCCCACTGACCAAAAGAGATGATTATAAGGAGGTATATATCAAAGGTTGGAAACTTTTTTCCAAGTGTTTTTATTTTTTCCTGAAAGACTAAATTTAGCAATGACATTTTTCATGCTTACTTCAACCAATAAAATCTCATTGAATTACACTCAAAACTCCCTGATATGGTTCTTTCATTTAAGAAGTCAGTTACAGTTATGTTAGGAAAAGAGAACATTAGTTGGGGAAGGAATTAAGCTAACTTGTATGATGCCTATACAAATATCATAAAATATATTGAGTGAGAGAATCAATGCAGTCAGGCCTCAGGAATACTGACGATTTCATGAAAGCTGATACAATTGGTGAGCAGAAGTAGAATTGATTGTGTAGAATTTCTCCTGAACTGATTACTGACTGTGAGTCCTCATGACAGAGGGCACGAAGCTGGAAATGGAGCCACAGAGCAAAGTGCTTGAGGGTGCCATGACCTTATAGACAGGTGTTGAGCACTGGAGTGGAGGGAAGGATTAGTCTAGTATGGAGCTAGCTGCTGTCCAAGGTTCTGATCACAGTTCTGGGATCCTTACCTTCCTATGTATGTAAGATCTCTCAGGAATGCTGAGCTAGGTGTTGGCAGAGATATTCATGAGTGAGATAGGAAGTAGGGAGAAAGCAGAGAGTAAGAGATTATTCCACTGGTGCTGTAACTCAGACTTTAGCAATTTTCAGATAATTGTAGAGTAGGAAAATATGCACAAGTAATCTGAAACAACATGCCAGATAACTAGTGATTTTCCCTTGCTGTATAACACATTTTCACAAACGGGGTCTTACAAATAATATAAATTATTAACATTAGAATGATAATGAGTCAGAAATCTAGAAACAGGCTAGCTAGGCTTTTGTCAGGGTCTCACAGGGCAAAAGTCTGGGTGCTATCTGGGCTGCATTCCTTTCTAGAGCTTTGGGTGTTCTTTTAAGCTAATTTAAAAAAAATATTGTATTTATTCATTTTCAAGCAGAGAGAGAGAGAGAGAGAGAGAGAGAGAGAGAGAGAGAGAGAGAGAGAGAGAGATTGAGAGAGCACCAGGGCCACCGCCTTGTGGTTCTGGCTTATGTGGGTCCTGGGGAATTGAACCCAGGGCCTTAGGCACTGGAGGCAAGTGCCTTAACCTCTGAGCCATCTCTCCAGCCCCTTAAGCTAATTTTTTTTTGTTAGGGGTGTTTTTTTTTTGCTGATAGAGTTCAATCCTTGCGGCTGTATCATTGAGTTCTTAACACTCATGCTGGCTCTCAACCTGGGAGAGTTTGATCTCAGAAGTCCCTCTCAGTTCTTTGTCACTTGGAACCCTTCACAGACTCTTCAAATCTCTGTGGCTTCCAGAGCAATTTTATATCCTCCAGGAGTTTATCCAGATTCCTTTTTTAGTTTAAAGCCGATTTAGAATTGGCTAAGTTATTAGTAATCTCATCAGAAGAGTGTTATCATATTCATAGCTTCTGTCTCCACTTGAGAAGAGGAATCATACAGGAGCAGAGTTGACTACATGGATCTGGGCAGCCTACCTTGAACATTTATTTGTTCCTTCTAAGGTGGTACATTTTGTAAGGTGGAAGGACTTAATTTCCATCATGGTGCTCACATTGAAATCCCAGAACATGTTTGCATTATAATACAATTAATTTACATATACTTTTATAATTACATATACTTAGATTATACATAATGTCTCTTGATTCTCACTATAATTCTTTCTGTCAGTCAAGTAAACCCTGTTTAGAAAGGAGAACTTGGGGGACTTTATATAGAATGTATTCTATCCTAGAAAAGGGTTGTGGCTGTTAGATTTTTTCCCCCTGTACTTTTTTCATCAATGAAAAGATGCCCTTTTTTTCTGTAGTTGTGACTATTCTGGAAAATAACAAAAACACAGCATTAGCATACCTGTGATCTATAAATACATATTCATTGAAATGTTGAGAACATTTTACTTCTCAACCAGAGACCACAATTCTCTTGTGATGCATGGAATTGTCCCAACAGTGTTGTTCCACTATGCATTTGTTCCTAGAATCTCTTTAAAGCACAAATAAAACAGAAACATTCACCATAATCATTCTTACATTTCTGTCCAGTATAGGCATCAGAGAGAAAAGACCCTGAGCAGTAGAGAAAGTTTGATATTGAGCTAGTTAGTGACAGGTTAGGCTTAAGGGAAGAAAGCCTTAGCAATATGACAATGCAAGACATTAGCCCTAATCGACAGAGAAGTGAATTGCACACAATTGTACACATGGTTTGGTGATGCCTTCTATTCTTTTGAAAGTTAAAACAAAACAATGGTGCATATTGTGTATGCATGTGTAGGGGTGATATTGGTGTCAACATGGGCTGGGTTAGGGCTAGGGGTTACATGTCTGGTATGTTTATTGGTAAACAGGAAACAAAATTAAATATAAAAATAGCATTTGCTTTTTCTACTATCTAAAATATAGTAATGCTTACTTAAAAACAATGTTGCTGCAAGATTCAGCATGCTTCTGGAAGTCTATCGTATTTAAGATGTGTGCAATGCCTGAAGGCAGTATTGTGCTATGAGCAAGAAGATCCTTGCGTAGATGAAACACTCGTATTTTAGTGTCCCTCTACATTGATAAATCCTTCAATTACTGCCCTTCCCAACTTCCTGTCTTTGACACCTGTCATGTAGGTTTTGAAAAATAAAGCATTTCATTGTGTAATTTTGTGATTTAATGAGGCTGTAATTGTTTTCTTCTCTTTCTCTCTGGTGTTTATTATTGTAGTATTTGTCTATCCCCTTTTCTATCAGAAGAAACATTTTTCCCAGGATATGGTGAAGATAAAGTTAATTTTCATTTAAAAGTGGAGGTTGGACAACCAACTTTCACAGATGAGGAGGTGAGCTTGAAGGAGGTCAGGAACTTATATAATAAAGGATATAGGTGAGATTTGTCTTCTTCCAAAATGTGATCAAGTTTTATTGACAAATGACACTTGTCTAATGGAAGAGTTTTCTATAGAGACTCTCTAATAATAATTTCTAATAACTAGGTAAAGGGCAAGTTGTGAGGAATATTGAGTTGAAACAATGTGTACAAATGCACAATGAGGTGTTTGTTATTATTAGCCAGACCCCATTTTAAGCGTTGGAATTAACTTGAAATTTTTTAACTGTAAAACTTTAGACAAAGTAATTAATTTATTATCTTTAGCTATAAAATAGAATAATATCAGAACGTATCTTACTGGCCTTGTTGGGTGGATTAAATAAAATAGCAATGCAATATGTCTGACATAGTGGAAGGATTTAGTAAATTGTAGCAAATTTTATGATGCTAATTTAAATGATTCCCGTGTGGCTCTACATATTTATGCCTTTTACTCATAGCCTTGTTTTTAAATGATTTGTTTTGATGAGAGAGTTCAAGAACATCTGAGAATGAGGATGGGAAGAGATGTTCTTGGCTAAATAACAGCGGTGCTAATATCATCTGCAGGCTCAGAAGAGCCCTGGATATCCTTCTCTGAGACCACAACGTATGAAAACATCTTGTGTTGCTCTGTTCGGGGAGGGTGAATGTGTTATTTTTCTCCAGTCCTGGCCATGTGATTGTGTTCCAGGGTTAGCTCGCCCCCCCCCCGCCCCTTTGCCTGTCTCTACAGGGCTGTCACTGTTTGATTCATGACTCAATATTAAGGACCAATGAGGGAGGAGTAGATAAGGGAATTTTCTTTCATGTAACATAAAGCAACCGGAATCAGGGATTTTCTAAAGAAGCAGTAATTACCCTTGTCAGTCTAACTAGTACAAATTTTACTTCAACCAAGGATCATGGTATTTCATTGGTGTTTAGTGAAATGCAATAAAGGCTTTGTCATTTATTCACAGGTATGATATATGTCATGTGATTTATGGTTTCTCTCTTTTTATTTAAACTAGCATGGTTTCTCAGGAACATTTTAGTGACAAGACTGGATTACCAGTGTGTGCAAGAGTATTTTTAAGACTTCACACTTAATTGCCTTTCTTAGCTGGTTTCTTTCTTTCTTTCTTTATTTCTTTCTTTCTTTCTGTCTTTCTTTCTCTCTTTCTTTTTTTCTTCTTTCTTTTTTTACTTTTCCTTTAATGATAGTGGAGACAAATGGAATATAGGAATTAGAAATAACCTAAGAAACTTTTTATTTTTATTTATTTTTTGCTTTTTGAGATAGGATCTTGCTCTAGCCCAGGCTGACCTGGAATTCACTATGTTGTCTCAGGGTGGCCTTGAACTCATGGTGATCCTCCTATCTGTGTGCCTCTTGAGTGTTGGGATTAAAGGCTTTAGCCACCATGCCCAACTGTTTTTTCAATAAGAAAAATTATATGTGACTAAAATTTAGTGGGTGTACTAGATTTTGTCTTTTATAAGCATATTTTACAACTCTGTGAATATAAAAGTTAAATTGTAAAAAAAAGGCAGGTGCAGTAGTATAAACAATTTCTGTCCATTAAAAGGCATGTGTGGAATGTTATTTGCTTTTTCGGTTATCTTCTCACTGCTGGCAGAAAGCAACCGACCAAAATCACTTCATGGAAAGAAGGGGTTTATTTTGGTTTACAGACTTAGGGGAAAGACCATGATGGCAGGGAAAACAATGGCATAAGCAGAGAGGCTGGGTATCACCCCCTGGCCAACATCAGGTGGACAATAGCAGCAGGAGAGAGTTCCAAACACTGGCTAGAACCCCCATAAGCCCACCCCCAACAACACACCGCCTCCAGGAGGCTCCAGTTCCCAAATTGCCACCAGCTGGGAACCTAGTATTCACAACACATAAGTTTATGGGGAACACCTGAATCAAACTATCACAGTCATTTTGTGGATATTTTGCTATCAAATTTGCTAATTTTGCATTTGTAAAGTCAGCATTCCTTATTCAGTTACAGTTGCTTAGTATACTTAGTTGTCTTATGAACTGGTTGTGTAACATCTTAATTGTTCCCTCATTAAAATCTGGGAATTATTTTCATCGTATATCTATGTGGTTAATATGATCTTTCTTTTAAAATGACATTTTAACAGTTTAGATGATAAAACAAGAAAAGAGAGTGAATTACCCAAACTGTATGTCATAGTTGTACTCAAACTCAAATCTCCTGTGTCTGTCTCCAGAGACTAGATTTTACACCACGTAGATTTCTCTTGACCATCTGCTGATATTGTGTGTTTCCTAATATTTTCTTGGTACTTCAAAATTAGGTTATATCTCCAAAGTACAATTAACTGACAGCTTCATAATTGACTTAAGATGTAACTCTTGTCCACTTCCAATCAGATTTTTAGGACTTGTTTAGCCAAAGATGGTAGAAGTGATGAACTGTGGTGCATAGACTGAGGAGTTAGTTATTTAATTCCTCTCTGTCTGCCTGGTGTTGTAGTCAGCTTCTCCTTTCTGAGACAAACATGCAATCAGAAGTAGCTTATGGGAGGAAGGAGTTTATTTTAGGCTTACAAATTCCAGGGGAAACACTACCTATGGCAGAAGAATCTGGTTACTTCCATAGATGCATAGCAGTGAGACGCCCCCAAACACCCTGCCCCACAAAACACAAACCCAAAACTGCTCTTCATACACCTTAGGGCTGGACTCTGGATCCACCACCACCCCCAGTGATGTGCCCCTTGGAGCAGGGATCTGCCTGCTAGGGGCTCATGTTGTAAGCTTAATTTTTAAAAATATGTATATTTATGTATTCATTTATTTGAGAGATAGGGATAGAGAGACAAAGAGAGAGGGGGCAGGCCAAAAGAGAATGAGTATGGCATGCCAGGGCTTCCTGCTGCTGCAAATGAACTCCAGATGCATGTGACACTTTATGCATCTGTCTTTTCTTGGGTACTGGGGAATCAAACTTGGGCAATCAGGCTTTGCAAACAAGTATCCTAAACCCGGAGTCATCTTTCCAACCCTGTAAGCTCAATGTTAATAAAACACCTAACAAAACTATCATATCCAAACTACCACATTGGGGCTAGACAGAAGGTTCAGTGGTTGCAAAAGCCTGACAGATTGGGTTTGATTCCTCAGAACCCATGAAAAGCCAAATGCACAAAGTAGTGCCTCCCTAGGGCTAAGATTAAAGGTGTGTTGTCACCACACCCTATAAATGCTGCACTTTTATAGATTAGCTCACTGAACCACGTAAAGGTTAAACTCCAGAAGAAAGAAGGCAGATAAAGAACAAGACTGGTTGGTAGGATTTGGACATTTGTTCATTTTGGTGAAAAATGTTTCTTCCACCATATCCATTATTTCATGACTATTATATGGTTTTGTGGTTTAAGAGACTGGCTTTAACTCTCATGTCTTTTTGCTACTGTGCCTTTAAATAGTACATATTTGTTGCTCACACAATCTGAACTTAATGCTGAGAGCTTTCCTGAGACTGAAGGTTCTGCCCATTGGAAAGGTTCAGATTTGTCTCTGGAAATTTGACTTTGTAATGCCATGATTTTCTATCATATTTCAGGGCCAATACTTTGTAGAACTTTCTTTATTTAAATACATTTGGCAATGGAAACTTTCTTGTATTCATCTGTTTAACCTTGATGTCCAATCTTCTACCAGTATCCCTGATACCTCTTGCAATGAGATACCACGGTTCCCCAGTTTCCAGATTTATAGTTACTCATTGAGACCCGCATCAAGTAGATTAAGTTCAGCTACAATCATTTCAAACCAAAGAGAGATGAATATTCATAAAGACTCACATATTATGATATTACACAACTTGCATGTACTTAATTTGTGCAGATCCTAGATTTATGCATGCTCTTATTGTTTCTAGAAAGTAGATGTTATTTTACATCTTACCATTTTCTTCAATTTATTTTTTTTTCAAGGTAGGGTCTCACTTTAGCCCAGGCTGACTTGGAACTCTATTATCCCAGGCTGCCCTCCAACTCACCTCTGCCTCTTAAATGCTGGTATTAAAGGCATGCACCATCACGCGTGGCTTAAATGTCTTAATAACTTTCTACCACCCCTTCCTGCTTTTCCTTCTTGCCTTTTCTTTCCTTTCCTTTTACACTGAATAGATACTAAGGCTTATGGGTTGTATAGGCTTAAAATGTACAGAAAGTCATAATATTGCCTGATGAGTTTTTTAGGAAAACTTGCATATTACTTTTTGGAGTTTTAAACATTAAAAAAATTTAGATATGAAGGCCATCTTTGATCTTGAACAAATGCAACCCTTCATCATTGTAAATGACTAGTTGGATTATAGTGAAATTTATAAAATACCAATGGCCATGATGATGGTGATAATCCTATACATTTGTGTATTTTCTATGTAAATTCCTAAATGAAATAATTTATATATAGGTGGTTTTATTGGTTTAAAACGCAGAACTAATATCTTTTTTTAAGGAAAAAGAAAATTATATGCAATGATAATGCAAGGAGTGGAAGCAAAACCAATACTTGTCCTCGGTTATCTTGAGTAATTGAAAAAGAACCTCTGAAATTGATATTAAAATGAGATATTACTTTTTCTTTTTTGGTTTTTTGAGGTAGGGTCTCACTCTAGCCCAGGCTGACCTGGAATTCACTATGTAGTCTCAGGGTGGCCTTGAACTCATGGTGATCCTCCTACATCTGCCTCCCGAGTGCTGGGATTAAAGGCATGCGCCACCACACTTGGCTAAAATGAGATAGTCCTTAAGCTAGAAAGCTAGGCATCAAATTGTCCAAATATCAGCTATATGGAAGTAATACAAGGAGGGCTAATGTTCACACCAGAAAATGTTATTTACCAAGAAGTTAAGCTCTGATGCCTGCTACAACATATATGGAGCCTTGAAAACATTATGCAGAGTGAAAGACTGCAAATAAAATATCCCAACTGGGTAACTTTATAGGAAATGAAAATGTGTTGGTGATATCCAAGGGCTAGGGGTTTTACCAACTGTAACCTCTCATATAGGGCCCTAATGAAACCTGAAGAAGTGGTGAGATGATCAAGAGACCTACCTCTACAGCTTATCAGATAACCCATGAAAGGACAATGGAGACAGATGCCGAGGATACAGATACCTAACACAATCCAACGCAGATATCCAGAGACTCTTAAGTCCTCAACAATAAAGATGACTTAAAACTCACCCACCACGACTCAGGGAACTGAGCAGAAGAGGAGATGGAAAGAATGTAAGAACAATGATGGGGGATAATATCCAGAGGCATTGCCCCTCTCAGCAACAACACACAAGAAAAAACTGGATACTTCTTGTACAATTCATAACCCCCTATTCCATGTACTTGTCCAGCAATCCCACTGAGGAGGGCCTCCAGTGGGATGGGGACAGCAAGGAGGGAAATGGGGGTACCATCACAAGACTTGCTCATACAATGTATCTAATTATTGACAAAAACATGTTTAAAAAAAGATAGGGGTTTTGTGTGTGTTATTGATGGAGGAATGTCATTGCTAACAGGTAGGAAGTTCATTTTCCTGGTGATTAAAATGGCCTGGAATTAGACTTTGGTGATGGTTGTACAACTCTGGATATATGAAAATCACAGCATTCCAGCATCTTACCAAAGTTGAATTTTTTGATATGTGAATTGTAACTCCACAAGCTTTCTTTTTAAAGAAGGGACTTTCAGCAAAATAAGCTTAAAAGTAGAAAAAATTGGGGTAAAAGTAACTAACTCATAAAGTTGATTAGTTGGACAAGGTCAAGCACATGAAGCAATAAAATATGAAGTAATTCTAACTGTAATGTGCTGGTTCCCTTTTCTCCTGGACCTAAAGTAGGTACTTCTATGTAAGGGGACCAAGTAAATATCACAGGTTGGCTGACTTGAACTGTGACTTTGAGGTCATGGAGTGGCTACCTGAGAGATTCAGGAAGGGTAGGGGTCAGCTTACTCTTCTTATTCTCAATGGATGGCTTTGACTTCTGGATTTTGTGTTCTAGTCTGCAGAAGTGAGATCA
The DNA here is from genome assembly GCA_004024765.1 of Zapus hudsonius. NCBI lineage: Eukaryota > Metazoa > Chordata > Mammalia > Rodentia > Dipodidae > Zapus > Zapus hudsonius. Next base: position 25,475 of record PVHP010016349.1, on the reverse strand, counting down.
AAGAAGTCTAGAAGTCTCAAAGTGGTGTGTGTGTGTGTGTGTGTGTGTGTGTGTGTGTGTGTGTGTGTGTGTGTTCGTTGTTCATGTTGTGAGAGTGAGGGAGAAGAGATGCTGAGATTAAATGACAATATGTGTCATACTTTATAGCAGAGTGCCTGACACTTCATTATTTTATTAGAAACACCATCATTATCATAGTTACCAGGAGATTTCAGAACTGCCAGATGTAACTTTTAGGACTTTTGTTTAGAATAGGTTAATATAATCATAAGTAACAGTCACCTTAAGATCTCCTGTTTTTTTTTTTTAATTGTCTTTGTCTTGGCAATTTCTTACTTTACTGAAGCATTTAAAATTTTTTTACACTTGTTAAGCATACATTTTTACATACCAATGTTGTTATATGAAAGGACAATTTATGTGCTTAAAAAAAGCTGAGGGTTGTTGATGTGAAGTTCAAAATTAATTAACAGCTATGGGAATAAAAAATAAATTTAATCTTACTTTGTTGTTCTTCTTTGGTTTCAAGGTAGTATCCCACTCTAGTCCAGGCTGACTTGGAATTCACCTTGTAGTCTCAGGCTGGCCTCTCCTACTTCAGCCTTCTGAGTGCTGGGATTAAGTGCATGTACCACCACACTGGGCCAAATTTAATCACTTGTAAGAGAAAGAATTATCAGTTTAAAACCAGAAACAAAAATGTAATTAAATAATCTAATCAGTAAAAGTATATTCATATAGATAGAGAGAATTTAGGAATCTAATGAAAGATTTAGGAGTAGAGAGAATTAGAGAGTAACAGGGGTGAGGCAAAATAATCACATTTATCCCAACATCCTGAACATTAAAAATCTAGCACATATGATAAAATATCTAATTAATATAAAGTAAAAAAAAACATATGCATTTGTAATATACATGATTTGAAACCTTTTTGTTTTTCACAGGGAAAGGCATTTTTTCAGAAATGTAACTACAGCCATGCACATTTTTAGACATAACCATAGATACGTGGATTTATGTGTTTATATATCAAAATGCTCAATAATTAAACATTGCACAATATTTCCATGTATCAGAATATCATATGCTTCCCCATAAATATGTATACTTTTTATGTTTGATATTTGAATTTTAACTAAAAAGCCTAAGCTGCAATATTCTTATATTTCTAAAATTCAACAAAATTGTACTGAAAAATGGTAGAGATTTTTTTTTTGGTTTGATTTCTTTGTTTCTGCCAAACTGCTTCAATAAAACCAGAGAATAAAAGAAATTGATACATTTAGTACCAGTTTCTGGTTATGGAGGCAAAGTTTCTCATAGTAAAGTTAGATTCTAATCCATTCTTTGTGCACTTCTGTGTCATTAGACAAGAAAATATGCTAGAAATATGAAGCAAACATACCAGTGAGTAATTGAAGGCTAAGTTGCATTACCCTCTGCTGGAATTGTTTAATGTCCTTTTGCATTCTGGACCATTTACAACTGCACTCTCTAATATGCTAACCACTAGCCACATGTGGCTACTTAAGTGTAAATAATTGCTATTAAATAAATCTACATTTAATTCCTCAGTCCTCCTGGCCACATATGGCTAGTGGCTAACAGAGTTGGATAATGTGGATGTGAACATGTGTATCATCTTAGAAAGCTCTATTGGGCAGTGCTGAATTAAAAAAAAACTAGCAAAAAGGTAATTTTTGCAATGGGCTGGCTAAATGTCTAAGTTGGTTCATTGAAATTACTAATAAGGTAGTTGTACACCAGTTTAGGATATTAATTTCACATAGAAATCATTCTTCTGTGGCCATGGAGATGGCCTTAAGCTTATCCAAAGATATCACAGACATGTGTTAAATAGACTTGGATACTAGACAAGATAGTATAAAATAAAAATTTATTTGCTCAGCACATGTTCACTGAGTACCTGTTACATTCTGAAAGCATGTTCTTTCACACTGTGATCCCTGTGATGGAAAGAAGGCTTTATCTGCCAGGGTGTGTTGGTATATGCATCTAATCCCAGCACTTGGGAGTCTGAGGTAGGAGGGTTGCCAGTTTGAGTACAATCTGGGATACAAGTGAGTTCAAGTTCAGATTGAAGTGTATAGCATAACCCTGTCGAAAAAAATAACACAACAAAACAAGAAAGGGAAGATATTATCCTTGACCTTAAGAAACTGTATTGGAAGATATGGAATTAAGTATGGTTATTATAGAGCTAATGATAGATAGATGTGGGTTATATATGTAAGAAAACTGCAGGAAGTGGTTTATTTTGGACATTGGTTAGAAAGTGTGATGTTTAGAAATACTATTTTTTTCTGTTTTTATGGCCTCATTGGTGATGGGGTAAAAGAATCGAGCATAACCCCAAATTTAAAATAGATGGCTAATATCTCAAATGAATAACTTAAGAAATCTTTCGTTATAGATCTCTAGATGATTTTCTTAAAATGGATGTAAATAATGTTTAAAAGCAAAACTGAGTAGAGGAGGAAGATATCCAGATGACTCAGGGTTGTGCAGTGTGGTTATGTGAGCAGCTACTAAGAGATAAGCATCACTTTCCAAGTTTAAAGCATCTTAAACTTGTCCTTAGCATCAAGGGAGAGGATAGAAATATCAATTACAAAGGTTCATTCTTGTCCACTAATGATGATGAATTGCCAATGATAGGGAATATATATTAAGGTCTGAGCTCAATCTTCTGAGCTAAGAGTAGTCTGGACTTCATAAAAGAGACCTTGGATGGTGTGTGTGTGTGTGTGTGTGTGTGTGTGTGTGTGTGTGTGTGTGTGTGTGTGTGTTTGGTTGGTTGGGAAGGGGAAGAGCAGGGAGAAAAAAGAAAACATTGTAGGAACCAGAAAGGTGTGAGGTAGAGGCAGGCAGCTGAGGTGAGCAGGGCTGTGGACATCAGCTCTCCTGAACTTACTTGTAGGCTGGGCAGTTCCAGAACGTTTTATTCTCATAGTTGTACCAGATGGGTTGTCCAGTCCCTCCTACTTGCATTAAGCAACACATCTAATAAATATTCATCATGTGGCACATGCAAACTGCACTTGTTGAACCTCCTTAACAGCCACTAATGAGGGACATTAGCTTTCAATTAACTATATAAAGCTTTGGGTTTGGACTAGAATGTTCATTCAACACAGGCATCAATTTGTAGATCATTACAGGACATTAATTGGTTGCTAGACAACCACGTGTCCTACCAGATTTTAGGCTGAGCTCCAATGATAAGCAAGGATCAGACATTTCAGTGCCTGAATTAGGTCTCAGTATCTCTGGTACCTAGATTATTCTCACAACCATCCAGGTTTATGAAGTTATGAAGAGTTATGAAGGAGACAGTTGCTAAGCTCAAAGGATGAGCACTAGAATGACACGGGAAAAAGTCAAATACTTGCCCTAGGTGTAGTGGAATGTCAAATTGGGGCTGGTGACAATCTCTGTTTACAAAATAAATATGTGAAAATATGTTAATGATATATTATTGTATTTATAACACAACAGTTTTGTTTCATAGCTTTGTTTTTGTTTTTTAAAAATTTTATAGTGTTTCATGAGTATCTTACATTTGATTTAATAAATTTTATTTGGGAAATATGATTTATGAAGATTCTCTCTCTACATTTTGTGCTTTCATCCCATATACATCTTTATAAATGTCTGCATTATTAAAATGGAATCAGTCTGAAAATAAGATTGTCATACAAATATTACTTTGCTGAAACAAATTTCTTCATTTAGGTGACTGAGTTAAATATTTAGATCAGCAAATCATGTTAATCAGAACTCTCAGATTCAATAAAATGGCCACAAGACAGAGTTAACAAAGCTGGGAAGGAACACATTTACAGGTTTGCAAATTCAGTGAGTGTTCTCCTTGGAGTGCCAGTCATAATTAACTCTGAGATTTGCTCTACAGTCTGAATTACATTCATTCCATGAACAGGACATGGCCTTCCCTACGCCTTCAATATGACTGGTGAGTGTCTATGGTAAGGGGAAATGTGGACATAGATCCACACACAATTTGAAATGAAGGTGATGTTTCTACAAACCCAAGATGTGCAGCAAACTGTCACAAGCTAGGCAAAAGGCATGGGAGAGATTCTCACTCTGTCTCTCTGGAGGAAGGAGCCGCAACACCAACTTAATCTTAGACTTCTTGTCCCCAGAACTGTAAGTCTTGATGCATAAGTCTCCCTGTGTGGTAGTTATGATGGCACTAAGGAGTGAACGCCCTTATAGTAGGACAGTGAACATTTGCACATTCATTCTATGGGGCAGACAGTCCTCTGAAATGCCCTGCACAGAGGCAAAGCCTTCAGTGTTGGCTACACAATGCTTTAGACATGTTGAGAAGTTAGAATCGATGGGCTTGGATGCTGCTACAGATTCATTTGTTTCATCCATCAATAATACAGATCGCATGGCTGATCCATAATGAATTCATTCCAGCAAGTGACTGCCGATGATATCTAAAGAAGCCACCCTTCTCTATTCATTTTTAGAAGGACATGTCAGCACTCCCTGAAGCCCACACTATCTTTTTCCAGTAGCCTACTCTGCTTCAAGGGAGGGACCTGATAAAAGCCCAGTTAGAAATGTTTGCCATTGACCTAGGCACTTTCTGGATGGATATAACTTAAAGTGGCTGAAGCATCTTCAGTCCATTAGGGTAAACCACACTTGCCAAAGGCTCAGTAGCAATTACAAATTACGAGACACTGAGAATCCCCAGTGGGTCTTGTGCAGGTGAGAGATGAACAGACACGGAGCTGAAAAGTACAGGACTTTGAGAAGCTCATCTACTGAAGTCAAGGCCTGGATAGAGGTCAATTTGCTGCTGATGTTTCTCTGTCAGGACTATTCAATTCCCCTCTGGAACATCTGGAACATCTGGAACAGTCTCCTGGACCTGCATCAGCACACACAGTGAGTGCTCAGTACAGTTGACTGAAAGGATGGATGGATAGGTAAATAAATAGAAGTGGGTAGCCAGAGTGGGTTTTGGTTCATTCATAAGCTCAGCTTAATCGTTTTTAAGAGCCTTGGATTGGATGCTAGTATTGGTCACTGACCCCACTCTCTTACACATGTGCAAAATGGGTTTCCAGGTAAAGAAACTCTCCCCTTGCTATAGGTTTTGCTTTATGCTATTGCCCTTATGTCTTATTTGACATGCCATTTTACTGTGTTTTTCAAAATATGTTAAATTACACCTAGACCAATGGTCTGTTTCATAGATATTACTGACCAGTGTGTTTACTCCATGTTCATAAAAATGTGCTTTACACATAGCTCAAAATTTTGTGGACAGAAAAACTACACAATGAGCAGAGGAACATGGATTCATTGTTGAGTTTTAGACTCATTTATTCTCCCTTGAAAGATCCCTAGAATCCCTTCAGATCATGTCATCAATTAACCACTAATCACTACCATAATGTGTATACATAGATCAGAATAAGTACATATGCAGCATTGTTCTCTATATCTGAAGCAACAGTAATAGAAACTATTGTTCAGAATTAACCACTGTCAAAAGGGCAGCAGTGAATGAATAAGCATGCAAAGTCAGCTATTTTTGGCTGGGTTTTTTTCTACCAAAAGGGTATGATTACTCAAAATGCATCTGGCCACTTCCTGTTCTGATTTCGACAGCTGGAATCCTTATAACTCCCTTTCTTGACATGTTGAATGATATAGTTCTCTGTCATTTGAAGGACAGGGAGTGAAATCAATTTATAGGAAGAGAAAGGCCTGGTTGTTTTTGACCAAAGATGACACTAGTGATTCATCATGAATGCACGTCTTTGGCTTTATTTACCATGTCATCAGGCTGGGTTAACATGTTCTCTTTACTTTATACATTCTCTTTTGCAATCTGTTTTCACCACAGTTTCAATCTGTGAGAATGTAGTCTAAAGCTGGAGGCTGGAGGTGGGAAAGGTTATGACCTTTCTTTAGACAAAAATGGTGATGGTATAAATCATGGCCTTGACTTTATCTGTATGGTCCTCTCATCTGTGAGAGATCAATGCATGATGAGCTAATGATGACATATTGTGTTCTTGAAAGAGGAAAAGAGTGTGGATGTTAAATGTTCTCATATCAAAAATGAAAACTATCTGAGAATGCATTCATGAATTAGCTAGATTTAACTCCACCAATGCTTCAAAGCATCATGTTATACATAATAAATACTTTCAATGTGATCTATTGCTCAGTTGAAGAAATAAAGTAGGAAAAGTAGGAAAGCAATGGTTCTTAGAGTCAGTCACACCTACATTGGAATTTCATTTCTGCCACTGACAAACCAGTCATTATTAGAAGAACTACTCCAATCATCTCAGTAACCGAATATCCTTTGACTGAAACAGAGCTGGGGGACTGTACTGTTCGTATTGCTTAAGGAGGGCATGGAGGACAAAGGGTTAAGAGGGTGTTGAATGAGGGTGTTTCCCTATGTCCACCCTCAACTCTGAGACTCCCAATCCCCCCAAAAAGCATGCCACATAGACCCAGGTTCGCACCCCAGCTGTGCCTAGAAGGTGGCAGTTCTACCCCCACCATCCGATATGTGCCCAAGCTCATGTCCACATGCAAAGCAGGTATTCACAGGTTGCTGATTTCTGCCAATCTCCGTTGTCCATTTTTTTCCCTCTCTCCTACTCAATTTCTATTTAACCCATGATACTGCTACAATAAAGGTGATTGGTGATTGGAGATTGGAATTTTTTTATCATGGGACTTCTTGCTATGGATGCTTTTTCCCGTCTTTGCCTGTGACTGCACTGTAACACATGGGGAACCATGTTTCCTCTAGGAAGCCATGCTTCCAGAGCTGAACACACACAGAGCTGTGACACTTCTCAGGTCCACGGACATGCCTCCATGGGTGCCTGGTTTCGGGTACCCTGCAGCCATCTGACCAGTCACAGCCGCTGCCTTGGTCACCTCGGTGCTGCCGATATGGAGTGGGCTTGCACCCCCGTGCCAGCCTCAGCAGCGCCGGCAGCCATTTCCAGAGCAATGACCTGGAGTGGTTCATGCCCCGGTACCAGCCAGCCAGGACTAGGGAAAGACACACGGCACACCTGGCCTGGGACAGCAGCTGCCCTGCCTCCCGGGATCAGCACCTCTTCCCAGTCCCCCAGGGCTCGCTCTCCCACAGGCCGCTGGGGAACAGAAGCGGCCCTGGAAAAACTCCAGCAAGACCCGGACCTGTTTCTTTTTTATTATTATTATTAAAACAACACTGTACCTTTCTACCACATTTGTTTCTGTGCATATTGTGAGACAGTATGTTACATAAGATATCAGAGGGTACCTGCCACAATGCCCAGCAGGTGTTCATCTGCTGGTCTCTTTTCTTTATTCTTTATTACCAAACTACGGAATGTTCTCTCTGACTCACACAGCTGTGCTTGCAAAACACTGTCCCTTTGAAATCAGAAACACATGAACAAAAAATAAAAATCCAATTTAGACAAATCTGAATACTCTTTTAGAATTGGTAACATTAAGCTTCACCTTTATGGAAAATTTAACAACTCAGCTTCAAAGACCCAATTGTTTCTCAGCCACTGTCTAATTGCTACAGTGTGATCAGAAAGAGAAGTAGGTGTTTTGCAGAAATACAAATGAAGATGCTCTGAATATATGAATAATACATATCCAGTTCCTACCTGTCTGCCTGAAAAACATGTCCTCTGTGAAACCAGGATTTGGGAAATAGAAAGTATAGGCATTGGTAATGCACAGAACTTTGCTCAAGTCTATGTGATCCATGGTATGTTTCCTCTTAGTGGATGTCTTCCATATTATAGGTAGTAAGACACGGATGCAGAGATCTGCGGAGAGAAAGGGCTTATTTATCTACCTGGTTTTAGGCAGGTCTTCCAAGAACCGTGTACTTCTTGTAATCATTCCTTCCACCTCACATAGTGCTGGCTACATAGAAAGTAAATCCTAATTGATTAGAATTGGATGAGTCAGAGTACAAGTCTCCCCAAGAATAAACAAGCAGATGAGTCACAAAGGAGTCAAAATTTGAGCGAAGCTGTAGGAGGAAAAGACAGGAGACATCTACGTGTGGAGAGCAACAGGTCTGGGTGTGGGAGACATTAGAATCCAATAATCTGGGTCTGAAGCTTCATCCAAAAGACCCCATTTTATATTTCCCCCTGAAACTGGACAGGGATCTAATCCTGTTTGGCTATTCAGCTTAACCTCATCACCACTTTCTGATCTTTGTTCGCATGTCAACTAACCAAGGGACCATCTTTAACAACTTTACTGAAAAGTCATCACCAACCATCCCAGCCCACCCTTGCTAGTTTAATTTATCTCTAGAGCACCAACCGTCATTCAGAAGACTATATATAGTTGGCTTACATTCTCTTTATAATATCCACTATAGGCTTCAGAGTTTCTTTCACTGTATATCTGGGGCACTCAACCCAGTGTCTGGAACATAGATGCTTAGCATGTATGGAGTAAGCTGAATGACTGAATGAGCGAATGGATCCATTTAAGAAAGTCTACCACATTCTTGCTCTTGTGCTATTGGTACTGGGGATGCAAAGGCAATAACACATGCTCAAAATGACTGTCAATGACAGACAAGGAAAGCAATAACCTCCAAGGTATGATTGCCATGCTACTGTCATGGTAGACATAAGTGTAGGCTTCCAGACTTAAAGGATGGGTATTTAACACTGGCTACCTACTAACATACATGATAGGCTTGGAGAAGTCTTTCTCAGATATTTGAAGTCTCAACTGGGACTCTAAGGGACAGAAGGGCCCCATCCAACAACAGAAGTCTTGGGTGTGCATAGCCTCATTTTTTTCTATTTCTTTTAATATTTTATTTATTCATTTTCAAGCAGAGAGATGAGAGAGAGAGAGAGAGAGAACGAGAACCAGGGCCACCACCTTTTGTGTCTGTCTTATGTGGGTCCTGGGGAGTTGAACCTGGGGCCTTAGGCACTGGAGGCAAGTGCCTTAACCACTTAGCAATCTCTCCAGCTCCTGCATAGCCTCATTTTAATGATTGACTAACCAGAAGTATTGATCTAATTGCTCATGTGTATCATGCACACCTGACTGGCCATTGGGATGACAGATTCCAAAGCTGAACATTTTTGAAACTGGTTTGAAACTAGGAAAGAGGCATCATGACAATGAGAACAAATCAAAGCTAGTTGGTAATATCAGTTCAGTCCTAAGGGATATATTAAGAATATTTATACTCACTTCTATGAAAATTATCTAGTTATCTTAGAAAAAGCAAGACCATAAAGATAATGGCTCTCTTGAAGAAAACTATCTATGTGGAGTCTGTAATGTACCAGAGTCAGCTGTTGGCTGCTGAGACTCAGAATTACAAGAAACTTCGTGATTCACTTATTAACTATTTATTATTAAATTTTAAGTTATATAAGCTTTTTCTATAAACTAAATGTTTGCATTCCCCCCAAATTCATGTGTGGAAACCTAATTTCCAGTGGAAGGGTATTAGAGGTGGGTCCTTTAGACAGTACCCTCATGAACAAGTTGATGGCTTTATAAAAGAGACTTCAGAGAGTTCCCTGGGTCACTTCTCAGTAGAAGGCACCATCTGGCACCATGAAGGCACCCAGGAAGTAGTCCTTCATCTAACATCAAATCTGCCAGTGCCTTGATGTAGATGTCCTGCTATCCAGAGCTGTGAGAGATAAGTTACTGTTGTTCATAAGACACCCATTCTTTTGTGTTTTGCATTATTAACAGTGAACAGACCAAGACAATATTTTTAGTCCCACAAATGTTTTTTTAAACAATTATTTATTGTTAATAATCAGATACATTGTATGAACAAGTCTTGTGGTAGTATCCCCATTTCCCCCCTCCTTCTCCTTGACCTGCTGGGGCCCTTCTCAGTGGAATTGCTGGACCAGATCATGGGGTAGGGGGTTATGAATTGCACAAGAAGTAGCCAGTCTTTCTTCGTGTGTTGTTGTTGAGAGGGGCAATGTCTCTGGATATTCTCCCCTACCATGGCTCTTACAATCTTTTCACCCCCTCTTCTGCTAAGTTTCCTGAGTCATGGTGGGTGAGTTTTAAGTCTGTTTTACTGTTGAGGTCTTAAGAGTCTCTGAATTTCTGCTTTGGACAGTATTGGGTATCCTTGTATCTGTCTTCATTATCCTTTCATAGGTTATCTGACTTGCTATGGAGGTAGTTCTCTTGGTCATCTTGCCACTTCCTCAATGATTTTAACAAATTGTATTAAAATAAAGGTGATAAATATTCCAATTAAGATTTCCTACTTGCTTTATGATATTTTACTATTCTGCTTTTAAGGATATTTATTTCTATTGTGTCTGTTAGTGGGGATAGTAGTCCATGGTTTATTATTGAACATCTTAAATCTTTATGTTCAATGATATTGTATTGGTAGTTAGAATCTGACTTCCTTGTCATAAGAAATGGGCACATGACCTTAGCAAGTGCTGTATAGTGTTCTATCCCAGCAGCACTGGTGGGGTGTGGTGAGGGAGAGAAGGAAAGGACAGTGGGTAGATGGCCCTTTGGTGTCTTTCTATGTCCTTGGTGCTTTGGGAGCTGCACTGTGCTCCATTTTCAGGGTGCAGGTGGGATGGGCTGGCTCTTTTTCAGGGCTAATCAACCTAGAGCTGAACTGAGCCTCATTCTGTCCTATGATCTTATGTTCTTCCTTTTAAATCAATTTATCTTTTGCTTGAAATACCTAGACAGGTTCTGAGGTTTGAAACAATGGACTTGTCTTAATTCAGCAGCTGATTTATATTTTAGCACACATAAATGAAACCATATAGTATTTAGAATTTAACATTGTATAAAAATACAATAATAAGATATAAAATAGTTATTACTGATTATATTTTATGCATGTTGGGAAATGGGAATGTGCATTACCCATGACTCATTCCTGCTAATATTTAATCTCTTCCTTTTCATACTACTATACTTTTTATACTTCATATATGTTTATTAAATGTTTTATGAGTAGTTTCACTCTTATGTTTTAGCTAGAGCAAGTTAATACTACTTAATTGCATGGCATTTCCTACATTGGTGAAATTAGTTACATATATTTAAAAATCATTGCCTACATTTGTCTTTCTAAAACAAAATTGAATTAATTTCTCAGTTTAGATATAGCTTGCATGAAGATGTTCCCTAAATCACTGTATTTTTAATATTAATTTTTTAATTAGCATACAAAGTACTAGGTGTCATTACTGCTTTCAAACCCAAGTTTTTGTAGTTGGTTCTCTCCCCTCCCCCATCTCCTATATTTCCCTTTTGTGTCCTTCCCTGTTCTTTCTGTTTTCACATCATATGCTCCCTTTTGCCCTCCCCCTTCCTGGTCATCTCTTTTTTACCTTCTGCTGATTATGTTTCTAGATTTCTGGGCTTTATCCACATTTGCCCCCAATGATATACATACACATAAATATTATAAGCTAGGATCCACATATGAGAGAGAACATGTATTTTTGGATCACCTCCCTTCATATAATTCTTTCCCCAAATCTTTTTTATCTTTGTTAATCTGGCCAATTTTAGGGGGAAGGTCTAATGTCCTGGAACAAACAAGAACTTTTAGATTTATTTTTCAATAAATGAATATTGAATGTTCACCATGTTCACGACTATCAGTGCTGTCTATATGAAAGTGAGTCCATAGTTTTGGTCATTTATGATTGTGATGATTACAAGGAATGTGGCTTTAACATTATTTGAAATGGGAGCCATTGGATTATTCTGAACAAAGACGAAACATGACCTGATTATGTTGTAAACGGTATCACTCTGACTTCCAGAAAGCTTTGAATGTTATCTTGTATAGACATATTTGCCAATAAAAAATATAACTACGACTTTTCTCTTGGAAGTGTTTTTGTATGAGTTTTAAAGATATGGCGATTGGTGAGATTATAAATAAAATGTATAAAAAGATATCCCTCTCACTTATACAATTTAGAATGTTGCCTGTGAACCAGGAACATAGGCATCTTCTGGAACATGCTAGAAACGGAGACTCACAGGCCCTATCTCAGATCTACTAAGTATGAATTGACTTTGAACAAGATATCCACATGACTGATATGCATCATGTTGCTAGAGAGACAGTAATCAACCATGAGTAGAAAGTTAAAAGTTGGAAGCTGTTAACAGGCTCTTGGTGTCCTTCCTGTAAGGTCTGATGGATGATTGCATAAATATAGTGACATCAGGGGAGGTATTTGAAACAAAAACCAGAAGTGGAATACGAGATAAAGGACAACCCAAGAAGGACTCCATGAGTTTCAGCCTAGGTGCAAGGACAGAATTCTCATTACCTGAGTTGGGAATGTTGTAGTTACCTTCTTGTTGCTGTAACAAAACAGTTGACCAAAAAGCTGCTGATTGAAGGAAAGAGATTGTTATGGCTTTCAGTTTCTAGGGGGGAGTGTTATAGTCAACTTTCTCTGTTGCTGTGCAGAAAGAACCCAAGCAAAAGTGGCTTGTGGAGGAATGAGTTTATTTGATTTATGGACTTGAGAGAAGACTCCATCCTGGCAGGGAAAATGATGGCATGAGCAGAGGGGTGGACATCACCTCCGCCATAGCACTGCAAACAGCAGCAGGAAGGTGTGCCAAACACTGGCAAGGGGAAGCTGGTTTATAATCCCCATAAGCCTGCCCCCAACAACACAGCTCCAGCGAGATTCTAATTCCCAAACTGCCATCAGCTGAGGATCGATCATTCAGAAAACATTCATTTGTTTGTAAGGACACCTGGATCAAACCATGACAGGGAGCATCACTGATGGCAGGAAAAGAGAGTAGAGCAGAGGATGGACATGACAATCTTGCCACAGCAGGTAGAAAATAGCAGCAAGTGAGTGAGCTGAGCTCTGTCAAGGTAGAGCTGTTGATAACCCACCCAATACACCTCCTCTAGCAAGGCTCCACCTCCAAAATTGCCACATGCTGGGGACCTAGCATTTGGAATACATGAGTTTATGGAGGGGGACATCTGGTTCAAATCACCATATCCCACCCTTGACCTCCAGAGACTTACAATTATCCTGTGATGTAAAATACATTCAATCCAACTTTAAAGGTACCCATAATTTTTGTCAATCACAACACTGTTAAAAAGTCTCATCTGAAACAATCTGTTAACTATAAGCCTGTAAAATCAAACCACGAGTTACATGCACACAATGTCACTGAGTAAACATTCCCACTGCAAAAGAAGACTTAACAAGAAAAGATCGAACCAATTCAAGACATAAAATAAGCTAGGCAGGGCTGGAGAGATGGCTTAATGGTTAAGGTGCTTGCCTGCAAAACCTATTGACCACATGAAGCCAGATGCACCAAGTAGTACATGCATCTTGAGTTCAATTACAGCAGCTAAAAGCCCTGGGTATACTCGCCCCACCCTTGGAAATAAATAAATAACCAGGGCAAATATAAAATCCTGCAGGTCTATGTCTGGCATGTAGAACTTACAAGTGTCTGGGGTTCCAATTCTACCCCCTTATCTGTACTGCTTACAGCCTAGGGAAAATACATCCTAAGTCACAAGCTCTTCTTGGCATATGCCTCAGTCCTGACATCCCCAAAATCCTGCAGACCGCCATTGCAATCTACAGTTCATCCTCATGGTTCCAGAGCCTACATACAGGGATAGTCCTTTGATTGACTGAAGGCCTAAACAGAACAAAAAGTCTGGGCAAGAGAGAACTCTGTGAAATCGCGCTTGCAGACTAGTATTAGGCCTTCAGCTCTCCTGGGTATCCGGGATGCTGGTGTTTGGGAATTGTATACTAGGTTTTCAAGAATGCCAGATCACATTACAGATTTGGACTTGTCAGCCTCAATAATGTATGAGCCAACTTCATATTCCTATTAATTCTGTTTTTCTGGAAAACCTGGACTAACACAAAAGATCTAAAGTTTAGGAAAAGGTTCCGAGTAAAAATACATTGGAAAATGTTAGCATATAATCCAAGTTAAAATAATCAGATTAAACAAAATCCTCTGGTGCCCTTCTATGTACAGTAAAGGTCAGCGAGAAAGACGTAAAGGTCAGAAGACACAAGCAAAAGTTAAAAAAAAAAAGGAAGACATGAACAAAAGCTAAAATGTATGTTCCAAGCAAAAAGACTATCAAACCTAAAGGCCAAGGAAAAGAGTCTTTAGCAAAGAGGCTGTGATTGACATGCCTAATGCTATTAATAATTCAGGTCAGATGAGCATCGGATGCTATAAAACCTTCACAAGACAATGTCCATAGAGATAGGAGTTGGAAAATATGGCTAGAAATGAGTTAGGAGAAAATGAGGGGCAACGAATTGATACATTGGCTAATGTGTGTTAATCTTAATTTTCAAAAGTAGACAATTTTATAGCATTTTTAGGTATGCCAAAAACATTGAGCAAATAATAAAATTCCCACACACTTCTCACCTCCCATGCCTCCTATTATCAACATCTTGAATTACTTTAACACATTTATTACAGTTGTAGAATGAGAATTGATATACCTTTATTAAATAAACATTAGGGTTCACTCTGTGTTGTACAGTTTTGTGAATTTTGATAAACCTGAAAAGTCAGGTTCTCACTATCCTAGTTAAAGCTTTGAATCACAGATCAATTGCTTAGTAGCTCTGTGACTTTGAGCAGATTATGCAGAATGAGTCCCTAAATTGTTATGTTAACTAAGATCACCTAAATGAAAATGCCTAGTATAAGTGTTGGCAGCTATTAAATGTAAATACCCTACTACTTACTCTTAAATAGAGGCCAGGAGATAAAACTGAATGCCTATAATTTTATTAAAATGTTAATCTGGGTGCACATCTTTAATCTCAGCACTCAGATGCAGAGAGGCAGGAAGATCATTGTGAGTTTGAGGCCACCCTGAGACTACAGCATGAATTCCAGCTCAGCCTAGGCAAGAGCAAGACCCTACCTTGAAGAACCAAAAAAAAAAAAGAAACAAAAAAGAAATTTTCTAATAACTTAAATGTTTCCTTGGTAATGTGACACAAAGGATGGAACAAGACCAACAGAATGAGACGACCAATCAGAGGAAGCACAACCTCGAAAGAGGGGGGGTCCTTAGTGGATGGTGGCACAGAGATGGAGAGGGGTCATAAGAGGAAAACATGAAAAGAACATGACCAAATTATAGTATGTTCCCAATGAAAATTTTAAAAGAAGAAAGCTAAGAGGCTTGAAAATATAACAGTGATTAAATGTAGAAGAGTAATTCATATTTGTCCCCAAATTATCTGAAAGTAAAGAGGACATCAGATAAAATTTAAATGGAGATATACCAGCAATAGGATTTCTGGGCTGTTTAAAATAAAGATTGTTTAAAAGACACTATAAACCGGGTATGTGGTGGCACACGCCATTAATCCCAACCCTCGGGAGGCAGAAGTATAAGGATCTCCATGAGTTCAAGGCCACCCTGAGATTACAGAGTGAATTTCAGGTCAGCCTGGGCTAGAGAGAGAGACCCTACCTTGAAAAGAAAAAAAAAAGATATTATAAACAATTAATTCAGGTATGTGTCTTCCTTAAATACTCAAATAATTGTTTTGCTACCATAACTTCATTTCTGGTCCAGATGGCCCTTTTGGTTCAAGTTGATAAAGAGGCTGAGTCATCAGTCGTTCACTATATGGATCAGTTAGTTCTACAATAAGAAAAATGGTTACATTGTCACAGATAACATATCTCACCCACCCCAGCCATCCATCTCTCAGACAGACTGAATGGAATTTCAGCCCCAGAATGCAGGCATCCCTGGACAATCTCATTCCTCGGAGAGAAACAGTGAATGCTACAGGTTTTCAAGCAGCATATGTTCCTGAGTGAAAACCATTTCCATGCAAAGTTTTTGGTAGAAAGAGTTGAAAGCATTGCATGGGAGGTTAATTAGATGACCTGAAAGTACCTGGTGCCTGCACAAATTTACTTAAACCCTGGTAAAATAAAGGTGGTATCTGGAGTCAGAATGTTACTGCTAAGAGAGAAACAATTGACTATTAAAAGTCAGTTTATTTAAAAGAAGTTTTAATTGACCTGAAAGAGCAGAGGAAAGGTAAATATTTCTGGAAGCTCAATTAAAGGGATATTTTTGTTTGTTCAGCTTTGTTCTAGTAGTTGCATTGATTTATTTTTAATAGATTCAAGCAGCTGTAGTGTGATAGAGGCGGTGGTGTGTGCCTGTTGTCCTGTTAACTTTTCTTGAGGAAACAATGTTTATTCCCCTCAGATAGGGCAATGACAATAGACCTGAGTAAGGATCTGCCAAGTCCAACTTGGTGAACCAAGGAGTTTATTGGAGTTACTTACAAGAACATGGATGAGAGGGTTACTTATAGGAGCATGGGTGACCCCCAAAAGAGATGGAACTTTGTGTACTGCCACAAAGTTCCATCGTGTCACGGATGAGGACTTCATGGAAGCTACATTACAGAGTCCATTGCCAGTTAGCCTTCTCCTTCCTACATGCCTCTGCACCTCCCAAGATGCCTTGCAGCTGGCAAGACAGGAGTAAAGGTTGGAATTATGGGTGAGGATCCTGAGACCCTACCCTCACTCAGTTTCTTTTTCTTTTAGTATATGTGGTATGCGTGTGCATGCATACTTATATGTGTGTGGGTATATGTGTGTGTATGAATGCACCTGCACATGTGTGTGGAAGCCAGAGGTCAATTTCTGGTGTCCTTAATTTCTCTCCACTTTGTTTTTTGTTTTGTTTTGTTTTTTGAAATAGGGCTTTGCACTGAGCCAGTAAGCCCTAGGAAACTGCCTGTCTCTGCCACCCTCCAGCACAGGGATTACAGGCTCCTGCACAATTGGTGGCTTTTATGGGTGCTGGGATCTGAGCAGAAAGTACCTTACCTTCTGAGCCATTGCTCCAGCATCCCCCATATGCCTACTATGGAGTGTTAACAACTGCATTATCATTACCATTGGCCTAGCTAGGACTGTATTGCTCTGCTTTTCTAAGATGGTAATGGGATGCTCATGTTATATGGTGAGGAATATATATGTATATATTCTAGCACTCAGAATGTAGAGGCTAGAGGATTACTGCAAGTTAGAAGCCTGCCTGATTTACATAGGGAACTATAGGCCAGCCAGGGTTACTTGGTAAGACCCTGTCTCAAAACAGGATGATAATGAGCACAGTATTTGAGGAAACTATCTAGTTTGTGGAATGATGCAGATGATAGCTAGGCTGGGCTAAACTGGTTTGTTTTGATATGAATAATGAAAATGGGAAGAAATGAAAATAATTGTTTTGGCTTTGGAGTGGGAGTGTGATAATAGGTACAGGGTCTCAGATTGTCATTGAATGGTGGCAGGGATGAAGATGAACTAGGAGTGAGTGTTCTGGTGAAGGTGGTACTTGGAGCCCAGAATGGGACACTGTCCATTCTGCAAGGTCAGCAGCAGGTTTGGTAGTAGCAGGATTTGGGGTGATTCAGAAGTGGACCAGGGAGGATAGAGTGAGCACAAGTGTCACAGCAATAGGAATTAGCCTCAGATTGAAAACTAGACCAAATTTAGGGTCAAGTTAGCCACAGCAAGGACAAAGGTAGCCAGGAACATCACAACCAAAGAGGTCTCAAGGTAAGATAAAATGCTTTGCCTTCATCAGCTTGTGTCATTTTCACAGATTACCTAGGCTTCTAGGTAAGAACCTTCTAGCAGATAATTCTTCATGGCCCTCATACTGTGAGCTTTACTATATTCAAGTGGAACTATCTGAATATATTTAATTGTCATAGTCAGCCACATGCTGCTGGGATGAACCTCCAAAACCATGCACAGTTATGGGAGGAAGGGATTTATTGAAGTTAAAGATATAATGGAAGTTTCATAATGTTAAAAGAGTCTGGCCCTCTTTCCTTGGTGCAAGCAGAAAGAGAGAGAAACCTTCACCAACCACACACACACACACACACACACACACACACACACACACACACACCAGGAAACAGGTGGGAGGAAGGAAGAGAGAGAATTTCCTTCCCCATGAGCTTCCTTACATCCTGTTCCCTACTGAGAGAGCCACCCACTCAAGGGGAAGGGCTCATTCTGGAGGAGGAATGTCCTCCTTTAGTTAATCCTTCCTGTAAGCAACCTCAGAGACCCACCTGAGAATACTGTGGATAACTAAACAGGTCAAGTTGACAACAAAACTTAACCATCACATTAATATAGTTTGTTACATAGATGACCTTTTAAAAAATCTCAAGTATATCTTTCTTATATGCCTGGGCATGTGTGCATGTCTGCGGAGGCCGGAGGACAAGGTGCACCTTTTTTGAAATAGGGTCTCTCATTGGCCCAATTAGGCTAAAAGAGCTGATCAGTGAACCCAGGGAGCCTCCTGTGTCTAGTTCCCCTGTGCTGGGACTGGAGACATGTGCTGCCACACTTGACATTTTACGTGGGTTCTGTGGATTGAGTTCAATGACTCATGCTTGCAAGGCAAGCACTTTGCTGAGCTATCTCCCTCACCTGAGTGTATCTTTTTGAAAAGGACATTTATATCACCGTAAAAAGGTAACTATGAATATAACTTTGTGGGAAGCCAAGAGCAGGGTATCAATATGTAACACAGTTTGGACTCGGACTCCAAATCATATGATTTCTCAGCTTCCTGAATGCCAGGATTGTAGGTGTGCACCACCACACCCAGCTTATAAATACAACTTTAATAGAATTAGGCAATGTTATGGAACTGTAGCTGATTATGTTTATGCTTTTTGGAGGCTCTGATGTTGATATCTGCTGCTTCTTTATTAAAAGTGAGATTATCCTGGTTTTGGATCACTGATAAATGTTAGTAACAAACAGACTCTCCATCTTTAATGAGAACATAGAAAGGAAAGTAGAAACATACATGATAACTCATTTTCATTGTTACTTAATATTATTTAGAGAAATATTACTTTATTTTTTGTTGTTTTTTTTTCTTCAAGGTAGGGTTTCACTCTAGCCAAGGCTAACCTGAAACTCACTGTGTAGTCCCAGGCTGGCCTCAGAATCTTATTTTAGAATAAAACCTGGACAACACTTTCTAGACATTTTTGTGTAAACAGCTTAGCTATGAATGCATTATTGTTAGTCTACATTGAAATTAAAAATTAAAGAAAGCTACATTACAGAATCCCATTGTTGGTTAACCTTCTCCTTCCTACATGCCTTAGCACCTCCCAAGATCCCTTGCAGCTTGAAGGAGGTGGGAAGACAGGAGTAAAGGCTGGAATTGTGGGTGAGAGTTGTGAGACCCCACCCTCACTCAGTTTCTTTTTGTTTTTGTATGTGTGGTATATGTGTGCATGCATGTCTATATATGTGACTCATTTATTTTATGATTATTTTGAGGTTATTTTTTGATGTTTACTTGTGAGATTATGGTAATGGCAATAGGCTTTCCCCTAATTATATAAAAATTATATAAAATTATAATTATATAATTATAATTATATAAAAATTAAATAAAATTATATAAAAATATTAGAAACTTTTTAAAAAATATTTTATTTATTCATTTTCAAGCAGAGATACAGAGAGAGAGAGAGAGAGAGAGAGAGAGTGAGAGAGAGAGAGAGAGCATCAGGGTCTGGCTTATGTGGGTCCTGGGGAACTGAACCCGTGGCCCTAGGCACTGGAGGCAAGTGCCTGAACTGCTGAGCCATCTCTCCAGGCCCCTAGAAACATTTTTTAATGTTTTAAAAACATACCATGTTGTCCTTCCTTATTTGGTATTTTAAAAAAGTATTTATTTAATTTAAAAGAGAGAGACAGAATGTGTGCACCAGGACTTCTTGCCACTGCAAACAAACTCCAGACACGTGCAAAATTGTGCATCTGGCTTTACGTGGGTACTGGTGAATCAAGCCCGGGTCATTACTCTTTGCAAGCACTTTAACCACTGATTTTTTTGTTTCTGAGGAGTGAGGACCCATGTGCAAGACAGCTTCATGTCTTTGGAAATCTGTCAAGAGAAAATCCACGTAGCCACCTAAATCTGTTTTCCTTTGACAGGAATCATGGCGCCTGTCCACAGCTTTATTTTTTCAGTACTGGAGCTTGAACCCATGGTCACTAACATGATAGTCAAACCCTCTACCCACTGAGTTATCTCTCCAGCTTGGTATACATAGCTTCTAAAAGACTGATGCTTTAGAGTCTGGTCTTCCCATAATTTAAAATACTAGAGGCAGAAATCCTGATAGTGGATAACAACAAATGAAAATCTCAAGTTATATTTGTATGATGATTGAAGTCACAATGCTTGTTTAATGTAGGAATGTTAAGATGCAAAGGCACAAAGTGTGGTAATGCCAACTGTGTGTTGGCCTGGACACACCTTCATGCCTCTTTTTCCTGAGGGAATGTACAATATCCCCTTTCATCCTCTTAGTCTGTAGGTCCTCTATTGCTATTTCAGTACTGACTTTTATTGTTGTTGTTTGTTTTTCAAGGTAGGGTCTCACTCTAGCCCAGGCTGACCTGGAATTCATATGTAGTCTCAGGCTGGCCTTGAACTCATGGTGATCCTCCTGCCTCTGCCTCACAAGTGCTAGGATTAAAGGCGTGAGCCACTATGTCCGGCTTTCAGCACTGATTTTGATAACCTGTTTCTCTTTTTCTTGTCAATGTAATAATTGGTCGATACAATTTTGATCAAAACACAATTCATGTTACAATTTTTACCATACAATTGGTTTCTTCTCTGATCAGTGTTATTTACTATATTCTATTGGCTTTTGGCTTGATTTTTCTATTCTTTTTCTGGATTTTGGGTGTAGATGTTAGAAGCTTCCCATTGTCAGGCCTTAGGCAATAGAGCTATCCATGTTTTCTCTAAGCACAGATCTTGCCATATACACATGCACTGTGAATATTTTATTCTTTACATATTATGATGTTTTGACATCATGCAAAACCTTTCTATTTGGGGATAGAATGGTCAAAGTTTCATTTGTTATTAAACTTTTAAATTTCAGATTTTCGATTTGAATCAGTGCAGATTTATTAAAATAATTCACATGACATACCATTCAGTGACTTTTAGCAAATTCATTGATCTGCACAATCATCACGATGAATTTTCTGTATTTTCATGACTCCAAGAGAAAAATCTACTAGTATTCTTAAGTAGTTGCTCCCTAATGCCTGTCTTCTAGGCCTCTGAAAGCAGTAACCAACATTCTTCTCCACAGCTTTGTATATCCTGGAAATTTCATATAAGTACACACAAACAACATGTGTCTTTTCTAAGTGACAGCTTTCACACACTAGAATGTTTCCAAGGATCTTCCCCTTTATAGCATGTTTCAGTAGTATTTCATTGTTGGATAATATTATAAGATAAATCACATTTTCTTTATCCATTCATCAATTAACGGGTACTTAGATCACTTCTACATTTAGCTATTAGGAATAATGTTCTAAGCATATTTGCATATGAGTTTTGTGTAGACATATATTTCAACTCTCCTGGAGTGAAATTATTGAGTGATAATACCTCTTATGTCCAAAATGCTTTACCACAAGACTGCACCATTTTATATGCCAAAAGCACTGTATGGTTCTTCTGTACACATTCTTCTTCTGTCCTTAAAGATTCACCATTTGTGAATGTCACCAAATTGTAAATCCCTCATTCAAATATATTGAATATATTTATAATAATTCTTTGAAGCCTTACTTTACTAAATTTGACATCTGGCTCCACTCAGAGTTGATTTTCATTGACTTCTTTTTCCCCTTGAGAAGAAGTCCAGCATTGTTACTTTAAAAGTATCACACATCTTTTGTTGTTGAAGTATTAACTACTTAAGTCATGTATTGTAACCATTCCAGTTTTGGTGCATTGCTACTTTTTAAAGTAGCTCACCAGGACTTAAATTGACAACCCATAGTGTCTGATTGTTAATGTTTCTGCTTTGTATTTATTTTTTGCAGTTATTTGAAGCCTGTCTGTCTGGCTAGTGGTTGTTCCAAGGTCCATAAAGCTGGGTGTTTTACCAATGATTGGGGCTGGTGTTGGAGCCTCTGTGTGTGGTTCACAGAGCACATATGATGTTAGCTAGCTCTCAATTTTATCTCGTTTTTGCTTTTAGTTTGGCTCTTTCAGATCTCCCCTTTGTATGTGCACCGTTTTCAACTTAACCAGAGAAGTGTCAAGAGCTTTGCAGTCCTTCTATGACTTTCATGTTCACAATCTGCTGGTTTTCTTTCTGGATGATCACTGTGTGTCTGAAATAAAATTGCAGCCCCAGGTCTGCAGAGCCTTGGTTTTTCTTTGTTTCCTTTTAGGTCCACGACTTCCTGAGGTTTTCTTTCCCTATTGATCTAAATGAAACCAATTTCCTCAGGCAGTAAAGTTGGCCACTTTTCTGGCCAGCTCCATAAGGGCAGCACTGATGGACCTGGTGAGAAGGCAGAGAGGGGTTAGAGTGTCCCTAGAGGCAAGAGCCATAGATACACGCTGGCTTTACCTGAACAAGTAAATGAAAATTCTTCATCATAAATGACTCTTGATTAGGTTTTTGCCTGTGGTAAATTTTCATTGTCCGTAAATGGTGGCATTAGATAATTTTGTTAAATGTTAACGATTTTTGATGAGCAATTTCATCATCTTTTAATTCTAACAGCCAAAAATATTGTGTGCTTCTGCCTTTTTGCTCCAGTGTCCTAAAATGTGATTTCTATCCTTACCGTTACCATTGGCTTCTGTATCAAAACAGCTAAGATAGTAGCTCTACCATCTCACATTAAATTCTAGAAGAAGAGGAGGAGGAGCAAATATAAAAATTGGTACCTCTCCCTGCTGACTGGTAAACATCCAAGAAGCCTTTCTGACATCATACAATACTTTGCCTCTATGCTTTTATCTCATTGGTCAGAATACTAATCACATGCTCCCAACTTCTGGTATTGCCATCATTTAGTGGTGCTTGGATGAACACGAAATGAACACACAGCACTCAAGACATGATTTAAAGAAGGATCGGGGAATACACTTGAGTGTTCCCAGAACTCACAGCTTTTATTAAGTTTCAGGCAGTCAAAGCTGTGGGGAGACTGAGCAGAAGGGTCAGTTTGCATTAGATCAGCTCACAAGTTGTTTATCAGGAAATCTTTAGAGATGCTGTGAGTTCCTTGTCTTCAAGAAGCTCCACACAAGGTGCACACCCTTCTCTGTCCTCAGGCTTAGCTTGTGCAAAGATGAACCTTTTGCCAGGTAGCTTAATATCCACAGGGGGTTATGATGGGAAATTTAACATCTGACTTGGTGCCTGTAAAACAGAATCTGACTTTTTTTTTAAAGTAAAAGAGATACTACCTATAAATACAACTGGCATGTCTACCACACACCTTTCAATTCCAGCTCAAGTCCCATGGTCTTTCCAGAAACACTCAATTTTTCTGCCAATTTCCTCAACTACAAAACTATTCTGCAAAATTCCTTTGATGTTTATCACGTTGTCCTTTGCGTGCTCTGTCTTTCAAAAAACTCTGTGTGTGTGTGTGTGTGTGTGTGTGTGTGTGTGTGTGTGTGTGCGTGTGTTCACATAGGAATGCCAGGGTCTCTTGCTGCTACAAACTGATGCTGGTCTGGCTTTGCATGAGTGGTTGGGGAAGTGAATCTGGGCCAGAAAGGTTAAAGTAAGTGCCTTTAAGTGCAAAGCCATTGCTCGAGTCCTGTATAATAAGCTCTTTGAGGACAAGAGTGATGTCTCTGTCTCCTTAGGTCTAAAAACAACATTTAGCATACCTAGAATAGTTAATGTCATATAAATTTTAGTCAATTACTAGTCAATTATAAAGAATGAGTAAAGACATATAATAGTAGATCTGGGTAAATCTCAATTCTGTGTTCTATGGTTTTTCTAGAATTCATCTACTTACTGCTTCACAAAATAACCTGATTGTTCACATTTCTTATCTGTACCTTTGGTAACTTTTGCCAGGGGTGCTTTTATTCATGCTTGATTTTGTATGATTAATTATCCATAAATAACTTCTCAGGACTGTTGTTGGTTTTCATCAAAACAAGAATTTATAGTCATCCACTCCCCCACCCCCAGGCAAGATATCCATACCACTAACGTGACTGTCCAAACGACAAGAATTCTCTGATTCAATGGAAAGAACATGACCAGGACAGACTTAAGCATTAGAGTCGAAGTTGTCTTTTTCTTTTGCTCAACTACCTTAAGCTCATTGCCAGTCAGGACAAGATCTGTGTGTCTTACTAAATTTAGATACAACTTCCCAGTTTTTCCCATCCAGAAAGAGTTAACCTGGACTTTTCTCCTCAGGTTACATTTTGAAAGGGAATAAGAAAATTAAGAAATAGGTTTTTGTCAATTACCTGCAAACCTAAGTGAAAGAAAAACATGGCATTATTTTGAATAACTGCATATGTTGATTTCTGACCCTAGCTTACCTTCTTTGTAATGTAGGCTATTTCTTATAAGTTCTCTATTCCATGATGTTATTTTATGTCACCTTCACAGACCCATATAGTTAACTGGAAAGCTCCTCAGCTTTTGTTTTTAGGTAATCCTTCCAAATAATAAAGCTAACCAGGTGACTGGATCAAAGACAAGAATTACTATATGTGGGGCTGGAGAGATGGCTCAGCAAATAAGGTGCTTACCTTCGAAGCCTAATAGCCCCAGATTTGATTCCTCAGTACCCATATAAAGCCAGAAGCACTAAGAGTTCATTTGCAATGTTGTGGTGTGCCAATTCTCTCTCTCTCTCTCTCTCTCTCTCTCTCCTTGCAAATAAATAAAAAGAAAAAGAATAACTATATTTATTTAGTTTCCCTGCACACAGACAGATTGTCTGACTATTTAGTTTGCAATAGGTGTAAGATTATTGTAGCTATTAATGAAAACCAGCATCTTGGAAATGTAGGCTTTGTGGCATCTCCAGAGAAGACAGTGACATTGAGGCAGAGCAGTTCTGTAAACTGGGTTGTCCTAATTGCTAAAGTAAGACCAGAGCATTTGAAATGTAAGATAAGTTGTGACAATAGGGTCCATGGAAGGACAGCATGCAAAAGCAAATTTAAATAAACCTGTTCTTAATGTCTTTAGGTTTTTGGTTTCCTTGCTTAAAAAAATGAAAGAGTTGGGCTAACATACATGAGAAGGTTGCTTTAGCTCTGTGTTTCTATAGATCTA
This sequence comes from Zapus hudsonius, assembly GCA_004024765.1. NCBI lineage: Eukaryota > Metazoa > Chordata > Mammalia > Rodentia > Dipodidae > Zapus > Zapus hudsonius. Next base: position 183 of record PVHP010016349.1, on the reverse strand, counting down.
TAGCATTAGCTCGTAAACATGGACATGGTGGGCTGTCATTGTACCTACTTTGATGAAATTCTGATTGCCTCAGTGGGATTTCCCTATCTGAATTAACACAATCACATCTCTACTGATTACATTACACTTCCTACTCCTCCCCATTTCCTCATAAATATGGGTTGTTACAATTATTTTCCTAAG
>PVHP010016348.1:0-32500 GCA_004024765.1 Zapus hudsonius | reverse complement strand
TTAAGTTCTATTTTTTCTAATAAAAATTTTCCAAGGGTTCCTCCTGCTTTTAAATGGTTAATACCTAGCACAAAATGGCTGTCCTTCCTTTCAGATTCCATATCTTCTAGAAGTGTTCAGAACCACTGAAAAGCATTGAGAATTTATTATTGATCTCTTTTGTATTTTTATCTAGGATTTTCAATCAACAACTTGTCATTTTCTTTATAATTCAAAGAAATAAAGTCAGCCGGGTATCCTGGCACACACCTTTAATCCCAGCACTTGGGAGGCAGAGGTAGGAGGATCGCCATGAGTTTGAGGCCACCCTGAGACTACAGAGTGAATTCCAGGTCAGCCTGGACTAGAGTGAGACGCTAGTTTGAGAAACCAAATAAATAAATAAATAAATAAATAAATAAATAAATAAATAAATAAATAAAGTAAATATGGTTTCAAATAAAAGAAATGAAAAAGATTAATTATAATTACAATGTTCTAGGTGTTTTCTGATCAATCTCTAAGAATAAAAAAACCTTCATATTTAGTTGTGTGTGTGTGTGTGTCTGCGTGTGAGTGTGCATACAGGTGCACACTCGTGCACATATTATAGGGCTAACAATTAACACTGGGGATTAAGAGGTTGTTGGAAATCTCTGTGTGTCGACTTTCTTTGTTCCGTTTTGTTGGGCACAAGTTGTCATAAGGTGGCAACGTGCCCTGAGAAAGACAGAGGGCTTTGGGAGCAAGCTTCTCTTTATCCCCAAATGATACTTTCTTCTAGATAATGGACAAAATTAGAAGGCTGGCGGTGGAAAACAGGCAGAAAAGAAAAAAACAAGGCTATAAAAATGTTTTATCTAGAAAATGTTAGCCCTCCCTAACTAGCCTTCAAAGTTGAAATGTGTTATTATGCTGTTTGTGAGATCCTTTCTCCTTTGTAACAAGGGTCTGTGTCTCACACGACAGTAAGTTTCAACATTGTCACAGTCGTCCTTCCTTCCCTTGGGTACATACCTGGAAGGGCACAGGTGAGAATGGACCTGATCTTTCTCCTTCCTCTCCTCCGAGGTCCTGCAAGAACCCAACATTCAGCCTTAGGCAGGTTCCCTTTATATTTTTAAAATCTTCTTTCACTTGTATTTTCTTGGCATGTGTATGTTTGGGTGGTATGCGTGTGTATGCATGTGAGCACATGTGTGTATAAGTGTGTGTGTGTGTGTGTTTAGGCCAGAGGTGGACTCCAGGCATTTTTCTCCATCGTGCTCCAACTTACTCTCTGAGAGACCCTGAGCTCATTGATTCTGCTTGGGGTCCCTAGGGGTCCATCTGCCTCTGTGCTGGGATTATAGACACATGCCACCCTACTGGGCATTTTTATGTAAGTGCTGAAGATCTGAATTCAGACCCCCATACTTGCATGGAAACATTTTACCCACTGAACTGTCTCCCCAACTCTCTCCTCTCCTCCCTCCTCTGCCCTCCCCTCCAGTCCTCTCCTCTCTTCCAGCCCTTCCCCCTCCCCTTTCCCTTCTTTTGCCCTTTCTTTCTTGTCTTGTCCTTTTCTTCCCTCCCCTCCTCTCCTTCTCTCTCCTCCCTTCTTTCTTTTTCCTTTTCTTTCTCTCCCTCTCTCCCTCTCTCCCTCTCTTCCTCTCTTCCTCTTTTCCTTCCTTCCTTCCTTCCTTCCTTCCTTCCTTCCTTCCTTCCTTCCTTCCTTCCTTCCTTCCTTCCTTCCTTCCTTCCTTCCTTTACATAGTGTTGGTCTCATGAGCCAAGACAAGCCTCAGACTCACCATGTAGCTGAGGGTGATCTTGACTTTGTGAAGCTCCAGAGATCTGGACTCCAAGTGGGCACCATGGCACCCAGTAAACATGGTGCTGGGGATGGAATCTATGTTTTCCCCACATCTCTCTGAAGTCAGCCAGCATGTTAAGGCCATGACAAACACATGCCGTCATTCCTCATCCGTTGCTCTGGTGAGTCATATATGGAGAAAGAATGGAATCTATGCTCTCTGTGACTGTCCTTGGTAAAAAAAAAATCTACAGTTAAGAATATACATGCAATCAATAAATGTTAAGTAATATTAATAAAAAGCAGGCAGGAGTTTTAGCCTTCACAAAATTAATAATAAATTCAAGACATCAGTTTCAAGGAAAATTATTCTTGTAACTACACCAAAAGTTGCTCTTTTTCTGCCCATCAAAAGAATAAATGGAAGAGAGTGGGAATGCCAAGTCAAACAAAACCCTCAGCCTTGGATAAATGGAATTCTGGAGTTTGTGGAATTAAATTTGCATTTTTAAATGAATCCAAATGCCGCCTTAGAGAAGTAACTCACTTTCCCCTATAATGACAACCAATACAAAATATTTCTTTTTCACAGGATATTTATATTTGGGAGAAAAGTGATTATATGAAAAGACATTTACTTTTACCAATGTCTAGTTTAGAGGGAGAGATGTTTTAAATTCCTTGTCGGTAGGTAGCAGGTAGGAATCATTAAACTCACCTTTGCATTAATCTCCTCTCATGAAAAGAAGAAATGAGGAATTTTGAGCACTAAATCACTTTTCTAAAACTGTAATGATTCCCCCCTTGCAAATATTTGATCTAAAAAAATAAAGGACTTATAAAAGGTGAGAAGCATCTTAACTCATTACTAGTTTCTAAATACCCATAAAATCTAGACTTTTTAATGGTGTGTGTGTGTGTGTGTGTGTGAGAGAGAGAGAGAGAGAGAGAGAGAGAGAGAGAGAGAGAGAGAGAGAGAGAGAGAGAGAGAGAGGCGGGAGAGGGGGGCATAGGTCCACCCAGTGAATAGTTAAAATTATTTCTGTACTGGGAAGGAATTCCTCGTGGAACTGTGGTGGGTTTTTGCCTTTTAGAGCTCCAGGGTTCTCTGGCCTGGGGACACCCGGCATTCGGCTGGCACCCACTGGCACCCACTGGTGTGCTGCAGGGGTTGAACACTGTCACTGTGGACGTCACCTCCGTAATCTTCCGCCTCACAGCCTGATATCAGCCCTCACTGAAGCTGTGAATCTCACCACCAAGCCATGGCCACTTCTGTGTCTTTTTTTTTCTTCCAGTTTTTCTTTTTCTCCTCCTCCTCCTAGTATGCTTTCTGTTCTGTTTTATTTTGTTTTGTTTCTTTGGTTTACAGACAGAGTCATGGAGCCCAGGTTGACCTTCAACTCATGTAGCTGAGGATGGCTTTGAACTCCTGATTCTCCTGCCTCTATCATGCTAGTGCTGGGGTTACAGGTAGGCACAATCTTTGTTGTCTCTTCTTATCTATTTACTGTCTTTATTTTGTCATGGGGCCTCTATATTTTCTCATAGACCCTCTATATTTTCTCATAGACACTCTATATTTTCTCATAGATCCTCTATATTTTCTCATAGACCCTCTATATTTTGGCAGAGCACTAAAGGCTTTTTTTTTTCAAATTTATTTGCTCATTGATTTGTGTATGGCAGAGCACATTTCTAGATATCAACCAGCAACTTCAAGGTGTCCGTACTATACATTCTTTGAGACTGGGTCTCTTGCCACAGCAAACAAATGTCACACCAGCTGGCCTGCAAGCTTTGGATTTTCCTGGCTTTGGGATTAGAGAAGCATGTACTAATTTGCAGCTGGCTTCACTTAGATAACTGGGAAATGAATCCTAGCTAGCAGGCTTTACAAAAAAAGCACTTTTGCACTGAGCCAGCTCCAAAGTATTTTCTTCTATGAAAGATAAAACCTCCCTCTTGTTTATTTTTGACTGCCATATATGACAGTCAAGTAAACATTTTTTAAAATACACAATAATTAATAAAATGGCTTCATTGGAAAAAAAAATTTTAAGCCAGACATGATGGTATATGTCTGTAATCCTGAAGGGCAGGAGACTGAGAAAGGGAGAAGGTTGTGAATTAATGGCCAGCCTGGGCTACATGAGTTGAGGTCTAGGCCAACCTGGGCTACACAGTGAGTGCTCATCACAAAAAAAGCAAAAGTGGAGCATAACAAAAGATTTTGGTTTAAGTAGACTTAATGAGAGACACTACTGAATGCCACTCACATGCTATGTAAGAAAGCATTAAAGGGGCTGAAGAGATGGCTCAGAGGATAAGGAGCTTGCCTGCAAAGCCTCAGGACCCTGGTTCCATTCTCCCAGTATCACATAAGCCAGATGCACAAAGTGGTGCAGCATCTGGAGGTCATTTGCAGTTGCTGGAGGCCCTGACTGCCTATTCTTGCCCCCCCTGTGCTTGCAAATAAATAAAAATACTTTGAAAAAAAAGGAGAAAGCATTAAAGGCAGCCACCATACTTCTATGAAAATTGACCTTCAGAATCAATCTGCTACTGGGTATGGGAGAGCATACTGGATATTGGGGTACACACCTGTGATCTCAGTACTGGGTGTGGGGTACACAGCTGTGATCCCAGTACTGGATGTGGGGTGCACACCTGTGATCCCAGTACTGGGTGTGGGGTGCACACCTGTGATCCCAGTACTGGGTGTGGGGTGCACAGCTGTGATCCCAGTACCAGATGTGGGGTGCACACCTGTGATCCCAGCACTGGGTGTGGGGTGCAAGCTGTGATCCCAGTACTGGATGTGGGGTGCACACCTGTGATCCCAGTACTGGGTGTGGGGTGCACACCTGTGATCCCAGTACTGGGTGTGGGGTGCACACCTGTGATCCCAGTACCGGATGTGAGGTGAACACCTGTGATCCCAGTACTGGGAAGTGGAAGCAGTAGGATCAGTAGTCCAAGGTCCTCGGATATAAAGGGAGTTTGAGGCCAGCCTGGGCTACCTGTCAACAGAACAACAGGACCAGTTCCTTCTGCTATGCCTTAGTGCAGTTATAGCTGCTCTAACACAGTACCTGAGTGGGTTGATGTACAATCAACAGGCCTTGATATGGGCCTGTGGTCCTGAAGTCTGAGAAGTCCAAGAGCCTGGCGGCACTGAAAAAGAAAGACAAAGAGGTGGGTGAGAAAAAAGAAAACCCGGGGCAGCCTTGCTTCCTAACAACTTGCTCTCACTCCCTTGAGAAAGCCATTACCCCCTTGTCATGACCTCATCACCGGGAAAGACCCCATCTCCCACCACCACAATGGAAATTGAATTTCTCTGCCAGTTTCAGAAGGGACAAACCACATCTCCCCCACTACTTACAGCATATCCTTCAGCTAGATGGAAGGAGAGCTTGTTCAGGATGGTTCTATTAATTACACTTAATGAAGCAACTCTACTCCCTCCACTTACTTCAAGTGGGATTTTTTAATCTCCTGAATCAGAGTCCCTTTAGTTCCAAATGTCATGAATGACATCAAAGTGTAATTAAAGAGCAAAAGATGGGATAGCATCCCCCGATGGTCCCATTTTTTTCCTGTGATGCACGACACAGTATTATGACGCTGCATTCAGATCTGTAGGTTTGTGTGTCAGTGCAATGCTGGATGGTCAGAGTAACTGTGGAAGAGATGCTCACTCCACGGAGCTATGTCAGCGAGGACACTGTGGTGGGAATCATTTATTTTCCTTCCATTTAGATGTCAAAGATTTCATTCCTTCGAGGCACACCCATAAGCAGGCTCTCAAGTATGATCATGTTGTACCACACATCAGCATTTCATTCCTTTAAAAAAGAACTCTATTTTTTTATTTATTCGCAAGGGAAGAGAAATGAGAGGAGAGAGAGAAAGGGTGTGCTACTGAAAACGAACTCCAGATGCACAAGTCACTATGGACATCTGGCTTTACATGGCTACTGGGGAATCTAACCAGGGTCTGTCTTTAGGCGGCACAGGTAAGAGCCTTAACCACTGAGCAATCTCTCTGGCTGACTTCAATCCTTTTGATGACAATAGGAGTCCGTGGGAAGGCTCACAAACCTTGGTTTATCCATTCACCCATATGTGAACATTTGAGTTATATTTTTCTTTTTCTTCCAAACAAAAAAAAAAGCTATTGGGATTTTGAGAAGGATTGCATGAACTAGGCAGATCACTTGAGGCAATATTGATACATTCATAATATTGTTTCCCAACCCATAAGCACCGAATGTCTTTCCATTTATTACTAAGTGAAATAAACCATCCATAAAAAGATTTTGAGATTAAATTCAAAGTACTGTAGGATTACACTTACATTAATCATCTAAATTAGTCAACTTCATGAAAGCAGAAGGTGGAATGCTGGAAGCAGGGGGCAGTGGGGAGGGAAAAATAAGGAATTGTTCAATGAATACAGTTTCAGTTTTCTAAGATGAAACACTTCTGAATATTGGCTGCAATGTATACTTAGCAATAAGGTGTTAAATTTTATGTGTGTGTGTTTTATATAACAACAGAAATTTTAAGAAGAGGGACAGGTGTGGTATCACATTTGGGAGGCAGAGGTAGGAGGATCGCCGGAAGTTCGAGGCCATCCTGAGACTACATTGTGAATTACAGGTCAGCCTAGGCTAGAGACTCTACCTTGAAAAAGAAAAGAAAAATAGACAAGGAATTTTAAGAAAAGAGAGGAGAACTGAAACCACTTCTTAGCATCACAAGGCATATGATATGATAACTCAGTGAATGAAATAGTGTTTATTTGGTAAGAGTGCAAAGTATGCTATATTTTGTAGATAAGGTGGTGTAATATATAAGATCATCTTGACTTCTAAAAACTTAATGAATATACAACTAAATGTTCAATTTTGAACGAAATCATGATTTCATGTATATTGCTACTAAGGATGTAAAATTTTTCTTAAAATTATTCATGTAGAAGAAACAAGCTTATTGAAAACAAAACTTCAAGAAAACAATGTGCTGTTAGAGAACCACACAAAATCTCTTAAACTTAACATCTGACGTATATTATATGTTTTCTTTTAAATGCCTGGGGTAGATATCCTTACTGACCATCACCATATTTCCTGTGCTTAATAAACCATTATTTTTATAAAAATATTTTTATTTATCTTTTTGTATTTGCAAGCAGAGAGAGAGAGATAAAGAGAGGAGAGAGAATGGGCATGCTAGGGCTTCTAACCACTGCAAACAAACTCCAGATGCATCCACTACTTTGTACATCTGGCTTTATGTGGGTACTGGGGAATTGAACCAGGGTTGTTAGGCTTTGCAGGAAAGTACCTTAACCACTGAGCAAATCTTTCAAGCCCTCCACCATTATTTTTGAACTGTAGGGGAAGCTTTGTTCACTCCTCAGGGGGGGTGACGTGGGGGGGCAGAGTGAAGATGATACACAGATTTTCATGAGTCCCATACAAAGCAGTCTAGAGGCCCGGAGACTTCTTCTTGCCTACAGTAAGCTGGCTTCCATTCTGGGTAAGCAGCCTCACTGTTCTCTTCCTTGAGCAAAATGTAACATCTCACAGCAAATTTATTGCCTTGGCAATGTTGCAAGTTTTCTTACACAGAGTGGAGAAAGCAAGTCAAATCCCACTAACAACAGTCCACTTTGCTACTGTGTCCTATCTGCACAGCTCGGGTGTTATTTATAGATATCTATTAATACTCGCCAGAGATACAGAAAGAAATACATACAAAATAGCTTTAGCAAGCAGTTTCCAGCATTCAAGGTAACATCAGGATCGAGGGCAACAAAGGGAACACTGTGGTGTTGGAAGAAAGTGTCTCTGATGGCTCTGCTGTCCCTTGGGTCCTTTCCTCTTTGAGGATGGTCAGCTTCAAAGAGCATTTCCCTGCTCATTCTTTGAAGGGTAGGGGAGCAGGGCGGGCTCCCCCAGATCTATAAACCATGTGGATTTCTATCTGCACCTCTGTAACCTCCCCTCTTCTGTCTCCTTCTCTACTAATGCCCTGAGTGGAGGTGGGGCAGGAGCCTCTAGCTTGTAAAACTGGTTTGTTGGGGTTCTCCTCCCCTCCCCTTGATTCTTGGCAACATTTCTTTCTTGGAAGCTGCTTGGTGGCCTAAACTGTCTTCTCTGGCCTTGAGTGAGGATCCTCCCTCACTCTACAGCAGGAATGGGGGGATGGGGGAGGGGGAGCTGCTGCAGGAGGCAGAGATGGAGAGATGGACAGAAAGGGCACTTAACACTGCTGGCACCACAGCCCACACACACAAAAAGAAGCACCCAACACATATGTGTGTGCTCCTGTGTGTGAACACACACACACACACACACACACACACACACACACACACACACACACACACACACACAAAGGCCTTGGAACTCAGGCTTCAAACTCTGAAAGTTAAAGTTAGCCTTGGAGAGAGGAGATCCTCCCAGTCTGAAATCTGCACTTTTACTCACAGCTTGCTTTCCCAGCATCCTAGAAGGCCAGGGTGGGGGCAGATGGGTGCTCAGATTTGTGTTTGTAATTAGCGTACAGTCTCAGGAGGACACTGTAGTCATACAGGGGAGAAGAGAGGGAGGGGAGACGGCCCTTCCCATGTGATTCACGTTTGCATGTGAGAGCTGGCATTGTAGGGGCACCCAAAGGGGTGAGGGGGAGAGATGAGCTCTCCAGCTGGAGGGTAGCTCAGCCTGGACACAGGAGGATACCTGCAAGGGCTGGCGTGGGTGTTTTTGGGAGAAGCCAAGGACAGGTTGGTCCTGACAGTAGTCAGTGTTTGGTCAGACTGGGGGGGAGGCGTATCCATCCATCAAGACACATTTTCTAGTCGCCTTTCTCCCACGGATGGGAACCTTGGACTTTGTGAAGGTGACATCAGCTCTCCTCTCCCCTAGGCCTCTTGCCAAACTGGGGTGGGCACAGCTGAATTCTAGCTGGCTCTAAGGGGGTGCTGTGGCCTCCCCCAGGTCCCCATCCCCAGTGCTGGGCTGAGGTAAGCAAGGCCAAGGCTCTAGAGGGAGGAATGGGTCACCACTCCCCTGTCTGAGCTTTTAATTTAGGGCCTCTTAGGGGACAAAACTCTTTTGGGGCCTCATATTACTAAGGCATCTCCCCAGCCAAGACTCACAGTGAGGCCCATAGGTTTGGGGGTAAAATCTGCTCTGATTGCCTAGGAACCCCCCACCACGTGTTGATACAGTGTTAGGCATGAACCCATACTGGCATCCATTCTGCACCCCCTTGGCAAAACTTGAGTCAGACAAGACAAGGAGGTAGAGTTGGATTGGTCTGGTGATGTCGCTAGGCCTGGCTGTCCACTTTCTTCTGTGTGTGGGAGCCACTCTGAGTGGATGGTGTGGGTCCCCCCCTCACCTGAAGCTAGTGATGGGTTGAAACAGCCCATGTGTCTGTCACAGGTGTGCTCTGCTGTATTTGTTTAGGCAGGCAAGTTGTCACCTGCACCCAAACAGCTCTATGGGCACCTCAGGGGGGTATTTCAAGGTTAAATAGACAGGACATTGTTTTGAAAATGTAAGCACGTTATTAAATATGGAGGTATTATCTGATCCCCTTATTCAGCACAGGAAGTTGCTTCTTCCCAACACCGCCCTGTACATGGGTCAACTCTGCACCAAAACTCCCTTCTGTTCTACATGGGGAGGCCAAGGAGGAGTGGGGGGCACTTGGCAGAGCTGTACGTGGGTAAGGAATAGTGGAATATTCTGGAAGCACCCTCTTTCCTATGCGAGGCAACCTGCCATTTCCTGACCTTCCTCAGCCTGGCTCCTCTTCATCTGTTATTGAGAAGCCAGGGTTTCTTTTTCTTTTCTTTTTTCTTTTCCTGGACTAATAAAACTTAAGCCCCTGTAGCTCTTCATCTCCCCCTGGTGTTCTTCTCCTGCCATGTTTTAAGATTGGTGGTGTTGACAGGACTGTCGCCAGGGGGAGGTTGGGCACCAAAAAGAGAATTTATGGGGGGGGGGGGGCGCTCTCCTAAATGATATGGAGAAATAGGTCTGTGCCTGACAAAGCACTATTGTTAATACTAATAATAATAACAATAATGTTTCTCTTCCTTGCCAATTCCTCACTAGTCTTTCTCAGCCTTCAAGGAAAACCAAAAAAAAAAAAAAAATAGACTTGGGTTGGGAGGGGGGCTTGAAATAAGAGCAAAGATAATTTGCCAAAATAATCTGATCTGACCCTAGTGTGGGGGTGGAGAGGTCGAGGGTCTCCCTTTGGGGATCCCCGAGTAAGAAATCATCGGAGAGACATAAAAGGCAGTCAGGTGAACAATGCCTCCCCTCCCCGCACATACGACAATCTATTTAACTGTGGCTCATACTTCTCATTCCAATGGCATGACTTTTTTTTTTTTTCTTCCTTTCTGGAGAACCTCTTGATTCTTGAACTCTGGGCTGGCCGCTGGCTCGGAGGGGAAGCGGCGTCCAGCCCCCAGCAGGTCTAGCAAAGGTCTCCGTCTACTGGGTGTTGTCTTTCTTGGCCCTGCCCTCGGATTGTCAGACGGCGGCCGGGCTCTGTTCTGAACTGAGTTCTGACTTCCTTTGGAGCCCGGCCTTATCTCCAGCCGCACGTTGCCTGGGGGTGACTAATCACACAAAAACATTTTCTCGGGCTGGAATAAAGTCGGAGCTGTTCACCCCCCACTCTATAGGGGTTCAATATAAAAAGCCTGCCGAGAGCTGTCCAAGTCAGACGCGCTGCTGCAGGCGCTGAGCAAGGACCGGTCTGCGCTGCGCTCCTGCCTCTGCGCCCTGCGCCCTGCGCCCTGAGCCGGCTGCGTCCCTGGGGTGCCCGGGCCAGGACTGCTGGGACCCCCCCGACCACCAGCACTGGGAGACACCGCAAGCTGTTCGCTTCCTTTCCACGGAGCCCACCTTGCACGCGACGGTTTGATTTTTGATTTTTGTGATCCATTTTCAGAATGGATTATTTCCCTGTGATTTTCTCGCTGCTCTTGGTGGCTCTCCAAGGATCTGCCGGAACAGGTAAGCACGCTGACTTGTCAGCCCCCTTCCCCAAGCGTTCATGCCCTCTGATGGCTGCTGGCTGCCTTTCTTAACGACTGCAAACAGCAAGTGCTGCTTTAGAGCTGCTGAAAGGTCCAGGGAAAACAGATTTTCTCTGTGGACTACAGGAAGCATCACATAGCTTTAAAACAACATAATGCCAACATTGTACAACGTGCCTTAAAAAAATTAACCCGAGAACAACAGCACCGAAAGCTAAAGGCATATTTGCAATACAGAGTTCACAGGGGGGACTTATTCAAACACTATTTTTGATAGCGTGCTCTGCAAAATACTTAAACTTTCAGCTTGAAGTGAAGGAATTTTATTCAGGTCATCCGAGCAGTAGGCAAGCAGTAAGATCACCTGGCATGTTGAGTAACCCCTCAGGCGGTTTCAGGGTGAAGCACATTTTCTTGAAAATTTGCCTTAGTGACCTTAGGTTTCATTTGGCAGGTTTTTGGCATCCTCACAGTGTGGGCTCCATCTTCATGGGATCCACCTGTCCTAGGAGTGGAGCTAAGAGAATTCTTGGCTACTTAAGGATTTAGGCAGTGAGTGTGCCTCTGTTGGTTTCTCCCCACACCCCCTTTTTTTAGGGTCATTGCACGTTTTTTGTCTTTGCATGACCCTAACCAGAGAGAAAGGATGTCAAGGGAATGAAAATCCTGGAATGCGTCTGATCATTTGAAATGTACAAAATCAGGCGGATAAGCTGCCTGACTAAGTTGTCAGTAGGAATGGGCAAGGCTGAACCGGGTCAGAGGGAGTGTGTCCCCCAGCAAAGACTGACTCCCCAACCCATGGAGCCTCTCCTGGGTTCTCCAGATACAGCTCCCTGCTGTCTGTTTGGTCCTCTTCCACCTGACCGAAACACTGGAGAGTTCATTTCTCTCCTATCTCCAATCATTTCCTGGGTGTTCTTTTTCCTTCTACCTAATGTCAAGAGCATGTGCCCCCCAGACCAGTTCTATGCCCTGCACAAGCTGGGAAATGGTGGGTTCCCCCAAATCTTGGGAAGTTAATCCAAAGTGGGGAAGTGACTACAGCTTGGAGTAGGCAGTGTGTTTTGCTTACTGTGTGCATCAGTCAATTTAACCTTCCCTAGACTGTGTCATCCTAAATTTCTAGAAGGGGCGATCTTAACTATCTGGCAGGCAGCATTTCTTTCAAGGCTCCTTCAAGGGACTGGTGAGTCCCTTCCTTCTGAGGGTCATTTCCTTTGCATGCGATTGCTCTCCCTGCAGGTGGAGAGCTAGCCAATGTGAGGGGTGAGGATGAAGCCCTGTTGTGTGTCTTCCAAGGTGTGCACCTGTCTGCTTCTGTCTGCTTGATCTGGTGTGAATACCGTGGTGTGGTGCAGTGTGTCTGAGGAGATAACCTCACACATGCACATATACACTGACCTGCTTTTTCTCTCCACAGCTGTCTTGGGAGCTGAGCTCAGCACCCCTGCTGAGAGAGGAGGGGAAAAGCCTTCTACCAGTGCACCCTGGAGACCCCGAAGGTCCAAGCGCTGTTCCTGCTCTTCCCTGATGGACAAGGAGTGTGTCTACTTCTGCCACCTGGACATCATCTGGGTCAACACTCCCGAGTGAGTCTCTAGAGGGCATTGTAACTCTAGTCATTCCTTAGCGCTGGCTTCCCCTTCCAGGAGCCCAGGGGCTGGAGCTCCTGTTCTGAGCTCTGGGATTTAGCAGTCTGCATGACAGGAAAGCACCTCCTCCATCCATCCATGCTGGGACAGGACAGCTTTGTCCATAGTCACCATGGAAGGTGCCTTCTGAGGCCCTGGGGCGCAGGCCAATATGCCTTAGATAGATGGTAGGCTAAAGCAGGAGGCAAGACGGGCAACCCGGATGCTTGCAGAGTAGTTTTAGGGAATGATTGGCACAGATCTGATGCAGGGCAGCCCACCCTGTGCCTCTCACAGGAGTGTGGGGTGGGAGAGGCTTAGGTAACTGTTTTACGTGTGGAAAAGCTATGACCCAAAATATTAAAGTCCCTTGTGCAAGAGGAGTAGAAATAGAAGGAGACACCGGATCTTCTTTTTCTCCTCTGTCTCTTGAGAAAAACTTATTTCAAGACAGAACTAGGAATGCTGCCCATATGTTCTCTCCCACCTCTAGAGCAAACAAAGGAAGTTTTCATCCTTTTGCCCCGACACAAGTTTCTCCCTCAAAAAGTAGTCATAAGAAAATAAAAAGAAATTTATTCGGCATACAATATCCAGTTTAGCAAGGGATGCCCAATTTCCAAACAAAATCAAACCAAACCATCCACAGTGAACCTAATACATAGTAGGGAGAGGAGATGACTTTATTCTTTAATGTGATAATTGAATTGGACATGCCGCAATTATGGGCAGAGAGCCCTTCCTAGACATATGATTTCACCAAATGCTGGAGAAAGGAGCCAACGTGCCCTGCTGCACTAGGTGGCACTTTCCAAGTGATCAGACATGGTTGAGATTGAAATCTTATGATTGGGGTGTGATGAAGTCTCTCCACTCTCTGCCCCTCCTCCTAAGTCGCTGTTCATCAAATAACACATCTGCAAAGGAGAAATAGATGAAACAGAAGCCAAAGCAGAGATGTCATGATTTTGAACAAAAAAACCCAAAAAACACAGTAGCCATGTCAAGAGTATATTGAACTTTGTTAAACTTTCAGATGGAACTGCATTGAATTAGAAAAATGGTTTCTCTCACGTTTGGGCATAGATACTGAGAGCCATTGATTGACACATGTTCCAGATTGTTGCTCCACTTGGCTATCAAGATCTGTCCAAGTGTTGTCTGACTTGTTCCCAAAGAATGTGTCATTTGGAAGACTATTAATTATGCTAATACCTCTTGTTACTCTTTTGATAATAGGCACATTGTTCCCTATGGACTTGGAAGCCCCGCGAGGTCCAAGAGATCCTTGAAGGATTTATTTCCTACGAAGTCTGCAGACCACAGGACTAGATGCCAATGTGCCAGCCAAAAAGACCAGAAGTGCTGGAATTTTTGCCAAACAGGAAAAGAACTTGGGTGAGCAGAAACACCTCAGTTTTTTAACAGTTGCGCAGCCTCCTGACCTCCTAACTGCTGAGTGCCTTCTCTGCTTTAGAGTGTGGCAGAGATATTGAACATACCATCGCTCAAATGGTTTTTCCCTATGTGTCTTAACAGAGTTCAAGACACTACCAAGAAGGGCTGGAACAAAGACAAGAAAGAAAAAGACTGTTCCAAGCTGGGAAAGAGGTGTGTCTACCAGCAACTCATGGATGGCAGGAAAAGAAGGTAAGAGACAGCCCTGGTCACCAGTGCTAATGGTTATCTCTCTAGTCCTGCCTAGGAGGTACAAAGGCCAAGAATACAGTGACACTGGGGATCTTAATAGTCTGTGGCATTAAAAAAGCAAAGAAATCTCTCTCAAATATGATGCAGGTCTTGAATGCAGACGCTTGTTCACTGTCCTTTAGGACATACTGTTTGGTTTATAGGCAGATTTTCCAAACTAAGAAACACCTCTGCCATTTGGTCAAATCTAGTCCTTCTCTGAGTTCATGGAAATGTTTTCCTTGAGAAACTGAAAATCATTTCTTGAAAAATTAAACCATTTATATGAAAAATCAAAGGGGTATATGTAATCACATTCTTGGAGAAGTAGCAGTTATTCAAATAGCTAAAGGGAACATGAAGCCATTAGGTAAGGTTGATGAGATTTAGAACACACTGTTTTTCAGGCTTATTCCTATGATAAATTTTTTTCAACTATGGAAATTTGTGGAGAACTTTTGTGTCACTCCCAAAAACTGGGAACTGGACTAGGCAATCCCATGGAGTGGCAATGAGCAGGGTTATGGATGATCCTTCCAAATCCTGAACTTTTGAAACTCACAAGCTGAAGGAAGAAGCTCACATTGAGATCTGTCATGTGTTCCTGTCTATGGAAACGTTTCCAAGAAATCCAGGGAGCAAGAAGTTCTGTGATCAAAGTGTTCTGAGTCCAGCTTGGCAGTCGTGAAAGCCTTCTGAGTTGTTTACAGCTACTGTGGGGACAACCTCAGTGTTCCTTCATCCCTGCCACTCTAGTTAGTTCCTGTGACATCACCTCAGGCTATGACTGCAGACCTGCCAATGACTTCTCTTTCTATTGGCCTGTCTTATGCTAACTACCCAAAGTCAGTGTTAGAGTTCTTCTCATCTCCGTAGTCTTCAGCTTCATATAGGATTTAGAAGATACCTTTGATTATCTGAAACCTCTCCTGAGATGGGGATGGGCTTCTTGAAGATACTAAATCAGTTCTGATTTATTTGAGATTTGGGTTTATGTTCCGGGGAAATGGCTCAGTGGGAAAGAGTGCTTGCCTCAAACATGAGGGCCTGAGACAGCCTGAGTCTGATTCCCCAGGACACAAGTCAATAGCTGGGCATGGCATGTACATCTATGACCCCAGTCTTGTGGGGAGCAGACAATGGACAACAGCTTGGGCTCAAAATAACTTCAGCTTTGTATTCGGATTCCATCTCAAGCAAATATATGGACGAGAAATTGAGGAAGAAATGATGGATTTCTCTGTCCTCCACACACCTATGAGAACATCTGCACATGCATGTATACACCACACACACACTACACATGCAAAAAATATTGTATTTAGTACCCAAACCTGTATAGACATGACCATATGACCCCCTCCACAGTTGTAATCACAGGGGCAGAATTTATTTTCACAGTAGCAATGGACATCACTTGAGGTTTTATCCAAGAGCAGGTATACTGTGGTGGCTGATGGCGAGAGCTCTGGAACCACATTGAAGTTTGCACCAGATCTTAGTTTTAGGTGTTTCTTTAGTTGAAGAGTCATTTCTGATCTCCAGGTGTGGGCTTGTGTGTCTTAAATAACATTTGTTGTTTCTTCTCTTATTTCCATAGGTTGGAGGCCATCAGCAACAGCATCAAGACGTCTTTCCGTGTTGCAAAGTTGAAAGCTGAGCTCTACAGAGAACGGAAAGTGATCCACAATCGAACACACTGACTGCAGCCCTTCCAGACCTATCCAAAGCCACCGCCTCCATAGAGGGAGCCTCGCAGCCACCCCTGCACTGTCCATGCTGGCTGGGATGAGAACACCAGCATCTGTCCGGCTTAGACCACGTCTTATTCCAGCCTGGCAAGGGACCAGCAGGCTTGTTCCAAACATTCCAAGAAAGATCGAGCAGTTTCCTGACTCGCCTTCATTTGCTTCCACTGGTAGCGATGGCTTTGTCTCTTCTTGCTGTTGGGAACGACAGTGGACCTCTTGGAGCAGAGACACAATGGCATTGAAATGAGGGTGGCATCTTCCAGGGTGAGGAGGAAGATTCCACACCAGGGTGGAGTTTCAGAAGAAAGTCCTAAGGGAGTGTTTGTGTCTGACTCAGGCGCCTGGCACATTTCAGGGAGAAACTCCAAAGTTCATGCAAAGATTTTCTAAGGAATGCACAAATTGAAAACATACTCAACGGATGAACACTTGAGTTAATTAAAAAATAAATAAATAAAAGGAATGAAAGAGACTTTTTAGTCATCAAATGCAAAACTCAAAGAAAAGCTGTTACTACTGTAAGTTAGAAGGTGTTTCATGAATATGAGTCTACCTCGCCTCTATTGCACTGTCAGAAGTATTCCCAACCTTTAATTATTGTCCCCCCAACTCTCCTGCCTGCATCCTCACAAACCCTCCATCCTAAATCCCAGCCTCCTTGAAGTCTGGTCCAATGTGTCAGTCGTAGATAACACATTTATGCTAGTCTGCTAGCTCTGACCCAGAAGAGGAACAAAAGAGATCATTGAATCAGGAGAGTCCTTCCCTTGACTTTTAGAAACATAATGGTAAAAAGCTGTTTATGGAAGACATCAGAGTTAGTTATGCTTTAAAGCAGTAAAATCACTTTCTCTTATGTAACTGGCTAATGGAAAAGGTTAGATTGAATTTTGATGTACTTATTTTTTTATAGATATTTATATTCAAACAATTTATTCCTTATATTTACCATGTTGAATATGTCTGGGCAGGCCATATTGGTCTATGTATTTTTAAAAAATGTATTTCTAAATGAAATTGAGAACATGCTTTGTTTTGCCTGTCAAGGTAATGATTTTAGAAAATAAATATTTTTTTCCCTACTGTACTGTTTTGTGAGTTATTTCTGAAATTTCTAAGGAGTGAGCCAGTGGGGTAAGAATTATGAAGGGAAGTGGTTAAAGATGTCCTAGAAAGGTAAAATTAAAAGAAAACAGGCTCAATCAAGAAAACACCTGGATCAATTTCCTAAAAGTTACCTTTAAGTTGAAAACAAAAGAAAAAAAAATCATTTGGACAGAAGTCTTCTGTGTCCCCTTTGACTGGAAAAAAAAAGTCTCTGGGGATTTTATCCATTAACGTGGTCTCTTCGGCTATTAGGCAGGGTCCCACGGTTTAAGCTGATGGTGTGGTGGGAGGTGCTTTCTCCACAGTAGTGGCTGGAGGATGTTATGGAGAAAAGGATCCCCTAATGCACACAGTTATGTCCACACAGGGGACAGCAGTCTGTCTGCTCTGTGCAGGTGGAGGTTCTCAATGCCTTCGTGTCTGCTTTGACCAGGTATTATTGTGTTGGTTAAGGAATGTCAAGCACCATTGCCCACCGAGTAGAGACCCCCACACTGATTTTCGCAGCACCACCCTATGCTGGTCTCCACTCTGCCTTCTCTGGCCTTGCTCACTGTTGGTGGGAACAGTAGCCTCAAAGGCTGGTGGGAGCCTGATGAACCTAGAACCAAGTATCAGTTCATGGTGTCATCACAGGAGGGTGGGAAACAGCAGGCTTCTGGCACACACAGCCAACATTATGATCTTAATTAGAATTCTGTTTTATCTTCTGTTTTTTTTTTTTTTTAAATAATTTTAAAGCACAGTCCAAAGGTCTGGACTGTTTGGTACTCAAGGGAATCCTACCGTTGCCCATACTGACAAGGAAGGGGCTTTGCTTCAACTTGATTGCTATTTAATCTCCAGTAAACGATTCAATTTTCTCCAATCAGGACTTTCTTCATCTTTTCAACAAGGACAAGGGATTATTTTTTTCTTTTCTGACATTTCCAAGAAAAAGAAGCCCAAGATGACAAGATGGGGACATTGAGGTGGTATCAAGTTCAAGATCCGAGCCCAGGAAAGATGGGTGTGAGATATTTAAGAGAAAGGGGAGGTGGGAGATGCCACTGAACAAAACAGTACAGAGAACAACACAGTTAGCAAGAGTGACAGTTAAATTCTTACGTCCTCTTTCCCAGGACCGACTGACTTCCACACCTGGCCAGATGAGTGAAAAATAAGGAACAGCTCTTCTCCCTGTGAGGATCAGCAGTAATAAATTGGGGGTCAGTGCATATCATTTTCGGGCACATTTAGAGGAAAGAGTTAGAAATACTAAGAGCTCACGCAAGCCTGAGGCCTGGCTGGCACACTTGGCGGCTTTTTCAGTTAAAAACGTGCTTTCCACAAGGAGACCCAGGGCAGATTTCTCTCCTCACACTAAGTGCCAAGCAGAGCTTTGATCTTAGGACTCCTGAGGATGAGGGGGTCCTGGGCAGGAAGTGGTGACCTTTGGCAGGGAAAGGGGGAGAGGCCCCCACTAATGAGTACTTCCCTTTCCCCAGGGATTAGCTTCCTTTGTGATGGAGACCAAGTGCTGGGTTCCACCTGTGATCCCTGCAACTCAACTGAGGGAATTAGACTCAGCTAGAATTCCCTTAGGAAGAATTTTGCTTACATAGAGAAGGAGCCAATTTTGTCTTTCTTGGAGAAAAAGTAAAGACCCAGAGAAGGCAGTAATTGACCTACAAATCCCACAGCAAGCTGGAGCAACTCTGGATTCTGAACTCCCTGGCTCCTCAGAGCTGGGGGCCTCCCCGAGGTCATTTGAGACAGATGTTCAAGCCAACTTTAACACAGGATTCTGGGCAGTGGAGGTAAAGTGTCTCTGTGAAGGCTTCACCTCTCAACCTCCCTGATAATGCTGGCAGAACCAACCTCAGGTGATGCTCAGCGATGGAGCCCATGCAAGGCCCTGGGTTCCATTCCTAACACTGCCAAAAAAAAAAAAAATAGAGGAAAAGAGGCTTACAGAGTCATGTATATATATTTATTTATTGCAGCATTAAATGAGTTTCTAAAAACTTAATTGAGTTTCTCTAGAAGAAGCATTTAATTATATTTTTAGATTTAATAATCAAATAATCATAGCACGATGAGTGAAAGAAAAATTTCTCCCTCTCCTCCCCTCTCTCTGTGTGTAGTATGGAGTGGTGTGGTATGCGAGTGTGTGCACCTGTATGTGCAGGTGTGAGTGCTCCCCGCACATATGTGAGGCCAGAGAGGAAGGTCATCCTCTACTGCTCAGGAGCGTGTTTCCTTGAGACCAGTCGCTCTGAGGAGCTGCTGGTTTTGCCAGAAAGTCGGAGGGCTTCACTGACCACTCCTGTTCACAAAGGTGTGACACAGGGAAGAAATTGCAGGTGGGGGGGGGAGTGATAGCAGGGACCACCACATTGCTTCAGATCCTAGGCAAAGATAAGAAAAACCCTTAGGATCAGTACCAATGGCAACTGTGAAAAGAAGGTAGCAGACCTTGGGGACACTGAAGGATGGAAATGACGGATCCCACACAGGGTGACCTCAGCTAGGACAGATCATTCATTTATCCCCAATCTGATATGCACACGTTTGAGGGATCAGAAGTTCCCATTTCTGTATTGCATATTTTCAATTTTTTTTATTTATTTGCCAGGAGAGAGAGAGAGAGAGAGAGAGAGAGAGAGAGAGAGAGAGAGAGAGAGAGAGAGAGAGAGAGAGAGAGAGAGAGAATGGGCACACCAGGGCCTCCAGCTGCTGCAAATGAACTCCATATACATGCACCCACTTTTTGCATCTGGTTTTATGTGGGTACTAGGGAATCAAACCCTGGTTGTTAAGCTTTGCAGGCAAGTGCCTTAGCCATTTGTTACTGGCAGGGCATAGGCATTGATCAATTGTATTGGGTTAAGAAAATGTGGCAAACCTGGGGTATGCTCCAGCCGGGCCACACGTTAAATCTCTAGATATCAGCCTATGAGGAGGTCATGTGGCCTGGGGAAGAGCTGGGCATCTGGGGTGGAATTGTCATGCTGCTTGCTACTGTGACTGTTTACTGACCAGGATAAAATCATATCTGTGTTCCATGAGCTATAAAAGTCTCACTGGTGTGTCCTGATGTGTGCCAGCCACAGAAGAGCCAAACTGTTCTCTGCTTGGTAATTTAGCTTGTCTGTAGCATCTCTCTATAATGACAAACTATTGTCTCTGTATGCCTTGCCAGTGATAGCTCAATGTGAATTTCATCCCTGGATAGTTTCTTAGTGATTTGGGCAGAAGGGGCCCAGGCTTACTCAGAATAGGAAAGAAAAGAATATCATACAGAAGTGCTGGAGAAATGGTTCAGCAGTTAAGACCCACAGAAGGTAGGGGCCAGATCTGTCTGCTGGCCAGCTTTATTGCTGCCCACCTCACTGTGTGTGTCCTTTTGACTCACACTCTGGGTTCCTGTGGTAGAAGTGGAAGTACCTAATACTTTGTGTCCTTTGAGCCTTTAAACAGGGCAATTTTATGGTTGCCAAACTCAAGGTTTGCTTTAAGTCAGGGCTTGATAAGGTCCTAGGAAAGAGGCTGCTGGAGAAGTTCAGTCTTACCTTCCCTGAGAATGGCTCCATCATTTGTTTCCTACACTGGGACACATTTCATGAATGCTTGGAGAAGCTCCTCAAGGAACTACAGGCTGTGGTGGGCAACCAGACCATCTTATCATCAGGATAACTCAGAAGCAGATCATTTAAGAACCAACTTGGTATCCTAGAGATTCCTGGATCTTGGCTCTACTTAAGAGGTTTCAGTGTCTAAGAAACATTCCATCTGCAAAAAGGTGAAGGTAGGGGACCTTCTTCCTTCTTCGCGCCTGCAGCTTCAAGCATAGCGTTTTACCACTTCCCAGATGCCTAATTGATGAGTTAATAAATATGGAGGCTATGGAGATTAATAAAAGTGAAGTGAAGATTATATTCCCCTGACCAGATGTGACGAACTACAGGAGATCTTTAAGATCCTTGCAGAGGACTTTCTGGGAAGTTCATTTTTTTAAGGTAGGGTCTCGCTCTAGCCCAGGCTGACCTGGAATTCACTATGTACTCTCAGGGTGGCCTGGAACTCACAGCAATCATCCTACCTCCACCTCCCAAGGGCTGGGATTAAATGTGCGCGCCACCACACCTACCTAGCTCTCTAGAAAAGTGTCATAACCAAAATTCTCTTATTGGGGCTGGAGAGATGGCTTTGTGGTTAAGACATTTGCCTGTCAAGCAGAAGGAACCAAGTTTGATTCCCCAGTGCCCATGTATAGCCAGATACACAAGGGGGGTGCATGTGTGTGGAGTGTGTTTGCAGGGACTGGAGGCCCTGGTGCACCTTTTCACCTTTCCTCCCTCCCTCCCTCCCTCCCTCCCTCCTTCTCTTTCTCTCTCTCTCAAATAAATAAATTATTCAAACAAATTCTCTTATTGAAGCTCACACCAGCTGTAGATTATTTGCCACAGGGGTGTTCTTTCTACTGTCTATAATCTGTCTCATCTGGTACATCCCTGCCATTATAACTTCCCCAAAGTGTCAATCCTAATGTCAGTGAATCCACAGACAGAATGAACTTTAAAATGTTGTATGTTATCTTTCCTCCTCAGAAGTCTACCACTGTCTCCCTCTGCTTGTAGATTAAAAAGTGTCACTGATTAAGACAGGGACCATTGAGAGAAACACCAGACTGGAAAGAAAGTGGAAAGTGCTAGAAGTTCCATGTTATCCAGGCTCAGTTTTGAATTTTCTTTGTGAGTATCTTCAAACGTATCCCGTGGTTGAAAGAACAGTATCAAAAAACCCCAATATGCCATTATATAGCTTTAATAGCTGTCAAGGTCTAATTGATGTCATTTTGCCTCTCCCGTCACTCCACCCTCCTCTCCTAGATCTCGTTGAAGCCAGATCCAGGCATCATTATCTTCTCACCTATAACTAGTTCCAAGTCTATATAGTGAATTTGATGTTTTACTCAACCCACTAAAATATTGAAATAGTCAATTGTATTCTAGATCTTAAAGGTAACAAGCAGTAACGATTCCCAGCCCCATGAAACTTGTAATAACACACATATGGTGGCTAGCCCTTATTAGGACTCACTGTCTACCAGAGGCTCATTTGAGAGCCTTGAATGTATCCGTCGGTCTTCCGTGACATTTTCCAAGGTAGGTACTTCTGTTTACTTTGTAGATGAAGAAACTTTGACTTTAAACTCTATGAGATTGTCGTAATTTATCCAAATTAAAGCAGGTTAAAAAGAAATATATCAGGTAATGTAATTCACTGTTTTTTTTTTTGATTCATAGGAATCTAAATTCATAAATGCTGCACTCTGGACCAATCAAGTCCTTATGATCCCGTCAAAGTGATGGTGGTCAGGGAAGGGGAAAAACAATGCTTTTTAAGTAAGGGCTCATGGGAAAAAAAACGAGAAATAGGTCTTGAGCCCATAACTAAGCAAAATCCCATTGAAGAGACTTAAAGTTCAACCAGAAGTCTGAAGGAGTCTACAGAGAAGAAGAACACAGCCTAGCCGCTCACATGATTGACTATCAGAAAGGTAAACAGAACTCTATAGCTCATTAAGGGGTGATTTACCCTTCTAGAATTCAGAAAAGATAATTAATTCAATGATACTCAAAATCATGAAGAATCATAATCCAAACAGATATCACAAGCAGTCATAGTTTTTCTTTCAACTTAATCCTGCTAAAACCCATTAATTTAACAGTGGTCAAAAAAAAAAATCACAAAAAGCAACGCACCAACAAATGGACAGAAACCTAAAATGGTATTGATTGGACTGAAATTTTTAGACATGGTTTTCAAACTATAAATGAAAGCAATTCTAATAGGCTTTAAGTAAATTTTGAAATTTCAACTAAATCTATGAATAATGCATTGAAATCGTTTCATTGAACTTCTGTTCTTAATCAAAAGTAAAATCAAGGCTGGGGAGATGGCTCCACAGTTAAAAGCACTTGCTCACAAAGCCCACCAGCTATGGCTCAGCTCCCCTCTATCCGCATAAAGCCAGATGCACAAAGTGGCACAAACATCTGGAGTTCATTTGCAATGGCAAGAGACCCAGGTGCACTCGTTTTTTTCTCTCTCTTTCTTTTTCTCTGTCTTTCTCTTTCCTCCTGAATAAATTGGAAAATCACTTTTAAAGAAAAATTATCTTATAGTTTAAATGTTCTACCAATCAAATTTATTGCCATAGGTTCATAGAATTCCCACTTGGTACATGGGTAGGATGGCATAACCCATCTGTCAACTTGGGTATCTTTTCAGGCTTGGGCAACTTATTTAGATACTGTTAGGAACAGGCATGGCTGTGGACATTGGTCTTTAGTTTGGTCTCCAGTACCTGTTCATTTTGCTTTGATTAATGGTCACAGAGTACTCCCTGATCGATACAAGACAGACTGTTCTAGACAATTAAGGAGATGGTTTTATTCAGGCTATTACATTAAAAAAAAAAAGATCGGGGGCGGAAAGATTGTGAGAGCCTTGGTGGGGGAGTCATGGCCACCCTCAGTAGCAACTCTCTAAGGCCCGTAGAACTGGGCTGACTCCTAGGCTATCCATGGTCCCCTGCCCCAAGGACTGATCCAGACAGCCCAAGGAGGAGGATATCCAGCTGATCAGGGATGGGGAAGAGGGGCATTGGGGAACTGGGGACAACAACTTACTGTTTGCCCATTAAATAATGTAACTCATTATGGACAATTAAAAAAATCAATTAATAAATAAAATAAAATAAATCAGTAACAATATGTTTCTCAAGAAGACAAAGGGGGGATCCTGGAATTTTTAGGAAGCAGATGCATAGGGATCCACTCGTGAGCCTTCAGGAGTTACAAGGAAAGGAGGAGATCATCCCCGTCCACGGTCAAGGCACAGAAGGACATTGTAAGAGCAGACCACTCCTTTATGGGTGGGTGGTGTCTCGAGGAACATAGAGCTCAGATAAAATTCAAACTCCTTTCTGTTCGAGATGAATAATCAACTCTGAAGCACTTGCGGTGCTCATAAATCTCCTGAGTGGGGTGAAGTCAAGTCTCGAGAGAGTTTCTCAAGGAGTTTAGTGTTGTTCCTGTTCAACCAGTTATTCCATCTGTACAAGGCTAAGCAAATTCAGGAGTCCAGCCACCTTAATACAAAGATGCTTTAATGAAAAATATTGTGAGGCTACTACTATCAAGGTATATTAAAGTAAAAAATTGCGATAGCCGGGCGTGGTGGCGCACGCCTTTAATCCCAGCCCTGGGGAGGCAGAGGTAGGAGGATCACCCTGAGTTCAAGGCCACCCTGAGACTACAGAGTGAATTCCAGGTCAGCTTGGGCTAGAGAGAGACCCTACCTCAAAAAACCAAAAAAAAAAAAAAATTGCTAGATGAAGACTGAATAGCCAGTCCAGTGGTTTCTAAGGGGTTTGCGTGTTATTGAAATTTTTAGCCAGAGCAGTCCAAAACAAGCTGGCTCAGGCACCCATTTGAAATATGCAAATGAAAGAAACAGAAAACAGTAATAAGCAGAGAAAAGGGCTTTATTCAAGGGGGCCACATTGGAAAAAATAAAGAGGTTCAGTGGTACCCAAGGCCATCCTTTGGGGTCCTGCATAAGGCTTAGTTTAGGTAGCAGGCAAGAGGCATGCATGATTAAGCAGTCGAGGTCAAGGTCAAGGAGTGATCCTGTCCATCACTGAGGCTTCACTGTCTCAGCTCTAACCATCTTATAAAATGGTCAATAAGTCATCAGAACTGGGTGAAATCTCTGCCTCAGACACTATTTCCCCTCTGGTTGGCACCGGGGCTTCCGTTCTCTATCCCAAGCATGAGATGTTGGGGAAATTTTAATTCTTTGCGCTCTATTGTTGCAATAACATAATAGCCAATGGGAGGCACAGACAACTCTTGAGAATAACTTCTCTCCCCTGCCAGGATGGCTCCATGTGGAGGAAAATTATTATTAGTAATAATAATTAATATTAGTAATAATAATTAGAAAATTATTAGTTATGTAGCACTACTCCCGGGGCTTCTGTGAGCTCTTGAGGTGGCCTCAGAGATGCTGTCCATAGGACATGCCAACCCCAGGACACGGCCAGGCCTCGTAGCAGACCAGAGTGCCAATGCCAGGAGAATCAACCTACATTACAGTGCTGTGTCCTCGAAGGAATGTACACCCAACACCCAGTCAGAAGGCTGAACCTTGCAGTGTGTTTTCAGGTATGAGGCTAAATACAAACTGAAGTTCCCACAGGGACCTGGGAACTAGAGAAGGTAGCCCGGTGAGAAATTGGAAATGTCAATTTGAAGAATTAGAACCAGATCTCAAAGGAAACCTGAAAACAAATATCAGAGAAGGATTAACAATTTGGGGAAGCTACAAGATTCAGTCCAACTGTCAGGTTCTAAAATGAGTTTTTCACAGCTGCACGAGGGAGCCCAGAAAAATTTCACTATGTAATACTGAGGTTTCATGCTCATCGGTTATCTACCTTTTCAAAAGAATTCAAAATCTAGGCTGGGGAGATGGATCAGTGGTTAAGGTGCTTGCTTGCAAAGCCTGACAGCATAGGTTAGGTTCTACAGCACTTACATGAAGCCAGATGCACAAAGTAGCTCATGCGTCTGGAGTCCATTCTCAGTGACGCTGGATCCTAGTCTGCTCAGTCTCTCTCTTTCACTCCTCTTGCAAATAAATAGTTTTTTTTTAAATTTCCAACACGACCGAAAGAAGAAGTACAGAGGACATAAAGATCTCAACAATAAAGCAGTCTTAATTCTCACCCACTGTTGCAGTCAGCTTTCTAGTTGCTGCACAGAAAGAACCCAAACAAAAGCGGCTTGTGGAGGAAAGGGTTTATTAGGCTTATGGACTTGAGGGGAGACTCCATCCTGGCAGGGAAAACGATGGCATGAGCAGAGGGCTGAACATCACCTCTGCCACAGCACTGCAAACAGCGGCAGGAAGGTGTGCCAAACTCTGGCAAGGGGAAGCTGGCTTATAACCCCCAAAAGCCCACCCCAACAACACAGCTCTAGTGAGGTTCTAATTCCCAAATTGCCATCAGCTGAGGATCGATCTATCAGAACACATTCATTTGTTTGTGGAGGACACCTGGATCAAACCATGACACCCACCATGACTCAAGGGAACTGAGCAGAAAAGGGGCAGAAAGAGTGTACGAGTCATGGTGGAGGAGAATATCCAGAGACATCACCCCCCTCAGTAACAACACACAAAGTGTGTGCTGGGGACCTGGCTGCCTCCTGTGCTATCATAACCTCCTACCCCATGGAACCATCCAGTATGCCCACCGAGGAGGATAACCAGTGGGTGGGGGACAGGGAGGAGAGAATTGGGGATACCAATGTAATATTTACTAATACAATGTATCTAATTTTGGACAATAAAAATACTGATTTAAAAAATTCAAAATCATATGAAAGTGACAAAGAAGACTTAAATTTGGATACCCTGAAAGAAAGCCTGCCACCTGATGTGCGGGGTTATATTAAAACATCAAATTTATCTTTATCTCATCCACTTCCAATTGAAAACATTTTTGAGTCCATTATTAGTTTCACTATAAAACTAGAGTAGTATCATTCGGCTCGGCTTACCCATTTAAATTGGAACAACAAAAATGATATCTTACCATATACACATTTTGAATTGGCTATTTAGAAATTTTCATAAGAAATTTCAGACTAATTTTTTTAAATAGCATTTTAAGACTAGCAAGGCAAGCCAATAGATTGCACCTGCAGTATCTATAAATTTGAGTGAATTCCATTCTTTCCAAGTCTGCCGAGTTTCCTAAAATTTCTAAACTTTCCGTGCTCCCGTGTACAGCTTAGGGTCTAAACTCGCAAAATTTTCCAGTGAGGGTTTTGCAGACATCATCACCTAAAGTTAAATTTGGCTTTTTAAAAGTGTCTTGTTCTGTCCATTAAATAATTATCAAATATTACATTACAGGCAAGTCCTTAGCCAAAATTTTCAATTATGTCATGATAGTGAGGACAGATCCTTAAAGAATTATATTGTCATGACAACAGAAACTACTCAACAAGGGGCTGGAGAGATTGATCAGCTGTTAAGGCGCTTGCTTGCAAAGCCTGACAGCTTAGGTTAGATTCTCTAGTACTCATGGAACACCAGATGCACCAAGTGGCTCATACATCTAGAGTTGGTTTGCAGTGGTTGGAGACCCCGGCACACCTATTCTCTCTCTCTTTCTATCTGCCTATTTTCCTCTCTCAAATAAATAAGTAAACAAATAACTAAAATGTTTTAACAAATTCGAAGAGTTTCCTAAATATGGGGAGACAGAGAAAGTAATACATTACTTACAAATGTCTCATTTGAGTTCATCCATCAAAGCAGAGTATAAAGAGCCACAGGTTATAGATAGCTTAGGAGGGAAAGTAAAGGGCTTCCTTATAGATCCAGAAAATGGGATGTGAAGACAACTATATTCCAAAGAGCAAATGCAATCACTCCTCCTCAGACCATTTTTCCATGCAGTTCATTCTTGTTCCCTGCAGCATTAGCAGCTTCATGCATTCATCTACTCCACAGCTAGAGGCCTGAAGAAGTTGATTCAGCCCACAGGTATGTTCCCAATTGTTAAGTGTCACCATCAGAAGCATGTACCCCAGACAGAGTATCTCGCATAGTCTCTTTTCTGTATGGTTCTAAAAGGAATGTTTCACTCTGGAAACAAAGCAATCTGCTCTGTAGCTGAATTTACAAAACAGCTCCTGGGGCACATCAGGGTAAAACAACAGCAAGATTATCTAAAAATGAGGGATGGATAGATGGCATGGCGGTTAAGGCCTGCAAAGCAAAAGGACCTGAGTTCAAATCCCCAGTACCCATGTAAAGCTAGGTGCACAAGGTGGTGCATATGTCTGGAATTCATTTGCAGTGGCTGGAGACCCTAGTGGGCCCATTCTCTCTCTCTCTCTCTCTCTCTCTCTCTCTCTCTCTCTCTTTCTCTCTCTCAAATAAATAAATAAATAAATAAAATATTTAAAAAATGAATTATCTATAAATGACAAAAAGCATAAGATGCCAAGGGTTAATTTATTACTGATGATTACAAGTTGGTGGCTCATTATGAAATAATGCCACTGAGAAGAAAATCTGGTTGCTAAGGTGGCCAAACAAGGTCTGAAAGTCAACACAAAATTTTGATAAAACAATGCTGAACATGAGTCTCCTATTTTCAAAGAAGAGCTGATAGTCAATTGACAAAAGGGGGGGGGCAACCATTATTTTTCCTAATTACAAACTACATCAGATGGAACTGTAGTAATTCTGACACAATATTCCAGGAACATATCAAGCTCACAGTGAGACCATGCTGGTAATATACCAAGAGGTAAGGAGATTGTTAAGTCTGGGATATGTCCCAAGTATGTTACTAAAGGACATAGATAAGAGATATGAATTCCTAGTCAAAAACTCCTGGCCTAGACTGCCCACCACAAGATGTCCTGTGTCTAACACTTCACCAGGGGCCCAGAGACACTGAAGAGGAAGCAGAGAAATGATTATGGCTCTCACTGCTAGCCTGACAATCAGCACCAGGGAATTAGTGACAGACAACATGGCCAATGAAACCCCATCAAAGCAGAAACCCAGAGACCACAGAAAGCTCAGCACTAAATCAAACTTCTAGGAACCCATTGTAGCTCAGGGAACATTGTGGAAAAGGGGACAGAAAGCTTGTAGGAGCCACAGCGTGGACAGGAATATCCTGAGACACAGTACCCCACACAGAAGGAGGTCTTTATGACCCCAGAGTGAATACCAAGAACCCCACAGAGGAGGGCCTTCAAGGCGTGAGAAGGGGGAAGGTTGGTAGGATCTGTGGCAAGAATGAATCCTGTACCCATAAAATTGTCAAAAAGGAAATAGCAACTAGAAATTCATGTTAGTGCTGCTGTTCTGTCAAAGTACGAAAATCATGGCCATGGCACGTGCAGTGTTGGTGTTAAATTACAGGTCTTGGTGCAGAGGAACTGCAGGCGTTCTCCAGGGTTCTTGCAACCCGCCCTGATGGGTAAGGGAACAGCATTGTCTGCTGTTGTGTAATATTAGGCAAGGCTGGACTAGCGCTGTGATAAAAAGCATATATATCATAGGCAGGGATGACATTGATGATTCTCAATTTCTCACCCAGCACACACAATTTCCAAAATATTTAAGCCATTTTATTCACTTGCATTTTACCAGAGGAAAGCTAAAGTAAATCTAATTTGCTAAGGCCCCTAGAACATCTTAAATCCAGGTTTAGGTACAAAAGATGTCCATAAGATTTGACTTTGAAAAGGTTAACATCAAAAGTGTCAGGAGATTTAACACTTGATTCAGAAGAGATGTCTTAACTAAGAAACAACACCTGGCTGCCTGGTTCATCAAAATGATGACAAAAGATAAAGAGAAAAACAGAAGCAACCTGATTAGGGGCCACAGATAAAGGAGAATATGCTGCGCTTGTCTCTCTGTTCTTGTGTGAGTTCACTAAGTAGGAATTTTATTTCGTTCTAAGGGGACCCAGGGCCACCTGGAATGGGGACCAAGAACCCCATCTACATGGGAAAGTCCTCACTAACCATAGGTCCTCAGAAAGGCTACACCCTCCAAACGCTTACCAACCTAACAATATTTGTCTCAATTATTGAATGATCTCACTCTTTGCTGGAGACTCTGTAGTTTTCAGAAAGCAACGTGAACTGGCGACAACAGAATTCCACCAAAGGGACATGACTTGATGGGGGGACACCCAAGCAGGAGACCATTCACCTCAAAATCACCACTTAGAGCTCTAACGCAACCTCTAAGGACGTGAGATGGCGAGCAAAAGAGCTATTCCCACAGCAAGGCAGATAACCTGGGGAAGGACGATAGAGAGAGGCACCAAGGGTGCCCAAAATTGTCCAAAATATAAATCTACAGACTCTTAAAAACCCAATAACTATGCAAAATATAAACTCGCCCACTATGACTCAGGGAAATTTTCAGAAGAGGGGGTGGAAAGAATGTAAGAGTCATGGGGGGGAGAATAATTAATGCATAAGAGGGAATGTCATCATGGATTCAATGGCTTTATCTAAGAACCTGTGATACGGAGCATGTTGTGTTAATATATGTAATTTTAAGCCAATAAAACATTTAAAAAAACTAAAAATAAATAAATAAATAAAGACCTCCAATGCCTCATTTAAATATGAAGGTACTCACAGACACGTTTTCTTTTTTTTTAAACTATTTTTTCAAATATTTTTCTTTTAAAAAATATTTTTATTCATTTTCAAGCAGAGAGATGAGAGAGAGAGAGAGAGAGAGAGAGAGAGAGAGAGAGAGAGAGAGAGAGAGCTCGCACCAGGACCACCACCTTGTGGTTCTGGCTTATGTGGGTCCTGGGGAATTGAACCTGGGGCCTTAGGCACTGTAGTCAAGTGCCTTAACCGCTGAGCAATCTCTCCAGCCCCTCACAGACATATTTTCTAAGGTGTTATTAAAGATTGTATGACAGTATGAAAAACTCCTTGAGGACAGTGAGAATTAAATAAAGGTGCCTTTGAAAGAAAAAAAAAAGAAAAACAGAAGCAAATATTCCTTAAAAAATAACACATTAGCTCTTTCCCAAGTAAGAAATTTCTGTTTTCTTCCATAACCAAGAACGAGGATGTTTGTGTCCTCAGATGAAACAATCATCTGTGCAGGGTATTAGGAGAAGGAAGTCTTAGGAGAATAATGAGGTCATGATGAGGACCCCTCACAGAAGGGATAGCACCCTGTAAAAGGGGTCTCAGAAAACTGCTTTGTCTCTTCCTCCAGGACCAGTGAGGACAGTGAGGAGGCACCGTCTCTGAATCAGAAGGCAGACCTCTGGCCAGAAACTGGATGCACTTTCTCCTTGATCTTGGACTTCCAGCTTCTGTTTCTGTTGTTTATAAACCTCCCAGTTTATAACATTTCTGTTATAGCAACCCAAAGGATACACATGTCACAAGCGCCACATAAACCACAGATGTTATGCTGGGGAGTATTTGCTTCCAGTTACACGAAAGAGAACCAAGAGCCTTTCATGAGCTTTAGCAGAAAAACCAGCAATCTATGAAAAACATTTTTGCATGTGTGTGTATAGTAGGTGTGATGAGATGTGTGTGTGTATGTGTGTAGGGTTAATGTGTGTTGTATATGCACACGTGTGCACACTGCAGTGCAACCAGGGGCCCAGGAACATCAGGTGTACCCTACCATTGCTGGTCCCCTTGTTTCCTTGAGGCAGAGTCTCACTGATTCTAGAGTTGGCCATTTTTTTTCAGGAGCCCCAATAATTCTCGGGTCTCTGCTCCCCACAGGACTGGGGTTACAGATGTGTGTGGCCTCTCTGATCTTTTAAAATGGTTTCTGGGGACTAGAGCTGAATGGTCCCAGGCCCTCTCATATTATATAGTAATCATTCTTAAACCCCGAGTCATCTCTTCGGCCCAGGAAAAGAAAATATGTAAGAGAGAGAAAACAAAACTCTTGGCTAGCCTTGACTAGGACAGATAAAACTCCCCCTCTGAGAAGTTTCTCCATTTTATGTCCATATGCTTTCCCTAAAGTCTGACATTGCAAAATACTAGACCTTCACTAATAGATATTCCAAATTTGCTCATTTAAAATAAGAAATACAAGTATGTTAATTTTAAAATTATGATTAGCAATTAATGTTTCAGTTCCTTATCTTTGTAGAAACTATCTGAATTTCTAGGGTTATTCATTTATTAGCTCAATTTATGATCAGTCTGTTGCAGTTACCTTCTCGTGGCTGGCACAAAGGCCCACAAGCAGCTTGTGGAAGAAAAGGCTTAATTTTGGTTTAGAGATACGAGAGGAAGCTCCATGATGGCAGGGAAATGTGGCATGAGCAGAGGCTGGACATCACATCCTAGCCAACAGCAGGTGGATAAGAGCAGCAGCAGAGTGTGCCCAACACTGGCAAGGGGACATGGCTTCCCCACTTCCTCATCTCAAGTCCTAACACCCTGCATGATTGGCTAACACCCAGAAACATGCTCCCAACCACATACACCTTTTAGGAGGCTCCATTCACAAATTGCCACCAGCTGGGGACCCAGCACCCAGAACACCAGAGTTCATTGGGGACATCTAATTCAAATCACCACACAGTCCAAGGTTTTTAAGGATCTTATAAATTATCTTTAGGAAGATAACAAAACACAATTACTGCTAAAATACAATTTATCACAAAAATTCAACTCAATTAAGCACAAATTTATATTATTTCTCATCACCTTGAAAATTTAGCAGAAATGATGCTAGCTTCGTCAATGAGTAAATTTGTTGATTTTTAGGAAGAACATTTATAAGTAAAATAAAAACCTATACTTTTATTGAGTACTGATAAATAAGAGAAGATGAGATCAGATGCATTCAGAGG
>PVHP010016347.1:0-36062 GCA_004024765.1 Zapus hudsonius | reverse complement strand
AGGCTGAGGCTGCTCTGGCCGGGCTTGCCGGTTCGTGACAACTCACTGCCTCAGGCGAGCGCGGTCCTCGATGGAAGCTTCCACTGGTGAGAATCCTGTGCTGGGGGGTGTCTGCGGCTCAGAGCGTGACTGCAGCTTATGTCCACGACCTGGATCCCTGCTGAAAACCCTGACCCTTGTTTCCTGAGGGACGTGGCGTCTCGTTTTGGCTCTATTTCATCTCTTACATCTTCAGAAAAATCTTCAGATATATTTTTCCATGTTGCCTTCTCTTCCCTTATCCTTAATAAGTGTCTCACAGTTATTCTCTGTGTTATTGAACTGTTTTATGCTGTATACCACTGTCCCACATCTGATGATATATGTTCTTTTTACTTGTGCATTTCATATTTGCTTCCTTCTCAACAACGAGACCACCATGGTGCTCAGATTTCTCTTCTTTGCAAAAGGGTTTGGGGATGGCTCACAGGAGGGGTGATTTCTCCTCTATGTGATGCTGGATGAATACAATGAGCAGTTGATGAATGCTAGCTTAGATATCTGTATTTGATGATAGCTGCTACTTTCCCCTTTTCTGCTATTTGCTTTAAATTTTCTTGTTTTTTTGACAAAATGAAGGAATACATGTCAAAAGTCTTTTGTCCAATTGAAAACGACAAGTAATTAGTCATGGAAGTTTCTTCATTTATCACTTTCATTTATCATGCTGAAACACAGTAACAGGTATTGATTAAGTGGTATAGTTCAAATTGGGGTATTGTTTTCTATATTTGCTACTTTCTCGTTGCTGGAATGAAAATACCCAACCAGAAGCACAAATGGAAGGAACAGGTTCTTTTGCCTTACCATTTCCAGGGGAAGTTTCATCATGGTGGAAAAAGCATGGTGTGAGCAGACAGCCAATATCACATCAACACATCAGCAGAGAGGAACTAGCAAGAGAGAGTAAGCAGGGCAGAGCTGTCACACCTCAAGGCCTGTCCCAATGACATCCTTCCTTCTGCAAGGCTTTATCTGCAAAATGCTCCACAAACTTCACTAACAGTGTAATCACCTGGGAACTAAGTATTCCAACTCAGGAGGCTACTTTCAAATCATAACAATAATAAAATAGTGTCTTATCTTTATAGCATGTACCACATGCCACATTAGATTATTTGTTATGGTATTAGAAAATATATCATTTTTATTATGTGTGAATGGTGTAATTTTCACAGGAAAATATTCTCTTGTGAAATGTGCATATTCACTCAGGGATCTCAGAATCTCTCTTCTCAATATTTTAAGTTATAGTAAGTATTAGAATAACATTAAGTTGTTATTAAATGAATGTAGTATTCTATATCTTCTAAGGAAAGCTATCAATCTGATAATATTTCATGATTAATTGGCATCTCCTTCCTTCATGTTCAACATTCTAGGAAGAACCCTACGTCCTGTTTAAGAAGTCTGACAAACCTCTCTATGGAAATGATCGATTTGAGGGCTATTGTATTGATCTTCTCAGAGAACTCTCTACAATACTTGGGTTTACATATGAAATTAGGCTTGTGGAGGATGGGAAATATGGAGCCCAGGATGATGCGAATGGACAATGGAATGGAATGGTTCGTGAACTCATTGATCATGTAAGTCCCTTTTCTTGGTGCCTATTATCTCTGACCTATTGTTATAATTTAATTATTTTAATGGAAATGGGTAAATAACTACAAAGAACAATGTGAGATAGTTCGGATATGTATTTTCAGTAATTGTATTCAAAGTTTATTCTTACTAAATATAAAAATGTACAATAAAGGTATATAACCTCATTGGACAAAGATATTTAAAATTCTTTATAATTGTATTTAATGTGTTAATATTTTCCAATAGCTTGACTTAATTGTTAAATGGGATATATTTTACTTTCACAATGTGAACTTGGTCATCAGAAGAGAGTTTGAATAAATATAATCTAAGTGTCTTATTCTAAAACAGGATACTTAGTTTTAGACTAGGCATAAGATCATCATTCTATATATAAAAACACAGAATAAGTTAATGAATAAAAATGCAAATACTAGTCATATCAGCTCAGAAGGATAGACACTTTTGTATCCTTTAAGATTTTTTAAAATGAGTTTACCAGGGACTTGTTTTCATTTTTAAAAAGCATTTATTACTGTCCAGAAAAGCATTATTTCCAAACTCCTTAGCTGATAGTTTCATTTGATTTGCTCCTATAATGAGTTCTTACATGCTAAATAGCATAGCATTGCATTTCATGATGTGTTTTGTGATACTTATTTTGAAAAATCTCTTTAATGTTAGACAATAATTATTACTAAGAATTCTACAAGATAATACAAATAATTTCCTTTGTAAAGCACTATGAAGCCACTATTGTGGTGCCGGGTGGTATTTGCAGCAATTTAAAAAGAGGGTGCAGGAGAACTCCAAGTTCAAAGCCAGCCTTGGTAAACTAGTGAGGCTCCGTTTCAAAAGAAAATCTAAAATGAAGTTTTGGGATACAAGTCAGCTTTTACATGCTTGCCTAGCATGTGAAAGACCTTAATTCAATTACGCAAAAACAAATCAAGAAAAATAACATTATGTAACCAAATAGGAATTTTTATCAATAGAAGTAGAAACTAATGGAAATTGGCATATTGTTTTGCAAATAATTTATTCATATTAGCTTAATATAAAATTTAAGAATTAAGATAGTTTTTATATGAGAGAGATTATGTTTGGGCTAAAAATAGAATAACAAAAGCAATAAACTTTTTATATTCTTCAATTCTTTTAATATTTAAAATTTACTATATAAGATATTTTGTTCTACGTTTACTCAGTTGCTTCTCATAGCTGTTTAAAAAGGGCATTTATATATTAACTTTTTGTTTGTTTGATTGTTTGTTTTTAGGTAGAGTTTCACTATAGTTCAGGCTGAGCTGGAATTTACTATGTAGTCTCAGATGGCCTTGAACTCATGTTGATGTTTCTACCTCAGCCTCCCAAGTTCTGGGACTAAAGAAGTGCACCACAAGACCTAGCTTTATATTGAAGCTTTTTGAAGTTCATATAAAATATGACTATAAATTGGATTCAAATTAACATCTTGAATTTTACATTAATTATACCAATATATTGGTCACTAATCAGGGACTGAATTGTGGAGAAGTAAATATCCTAATTTTCTGGTTTACATCTTTGTAAAGTCAGAGGTAGCAGTGAGTATTTTTTAACCTAGCTTATTAGAATATATTCTCTGAACTTTCATCAAAATTTATTGCCCTGTATTTGCTGCCATTAATTCTAGATAATCCAAGCATAATTGTAATACTGTCACCCTTATAATTTCATGAAACACCCTAAATAGTATTCATTGGCCTGAGGAAATTTCTCAACTAAATCCTGAACAAATTATCCAATCAGTAGGTAAGTGGTCTCTTGGAATAGCTTTGGACAGCTATTTCTTCAAGCAAAAGCTTTGACAGTTGCCCAAATTCTAGTGAAACCACAGAGAGTTGCAGTTTGGCAACAGTTTGCCAACAGAAATCAAGGTGTTAACTCCTGATTAATGTAGAATGAAACCTGCATAGACCCTGTCAAGAGTTCTCAGTAAGCAGCCAATAGGACACACCTACATCCAGGACATGGGAATTTAAATCCACATCTGTTTATGCATATGTCTCCATCTGTACTAGATCAATGCTCTTTTCATCAGTCTTTCTGGGATTCACATTTAAAAATTTTAGTTTTCTATAGTTGGTTTCTTTTTATATTGATTGTGTATAGAGCAGAATAGGAGGCTAGGAAATGACCACTTAGACCCATAGGAAATGGCCAAAGAAATGCAGGAATAGGGACCTGGGGCCGAGGCTCAATGGTTAGGATTTTGCCTAGCATGCAGAAGGGCCTGGGTTTGATCCCCACAGCCTGTGACTTAACACACAAATAATGGTTGTGTAGTAAATATTTCTCAAAAAAGTAATTAGTGATACTCATGTGTATTCAAATTATTCACTTCCCTCTTCTTATCATGAGAGTACCATCCTATACTTATATACTCATTTCGATTACTTCATCATGTCTGTTGCATCTTTTTAACCTTGGTTCTTAACATATAATGTGTTTCATATTAAGCCAGAATAGTGATTATAGTCAACACAAGTTTTCTTTGTATAACCTCATTATAGTATGCATATTCATGAGCGTAAAGATTTCAGCGTGATTTAGTTATGCGTCCATAATGAGATCAACACCCTAAGCTCCCTTTGCTTCTTTCTTGGGACTGGATTATCCTCCCATGACTTCATTATTATTCTGGTATAGAACTCCCTCCACTCCATATCTTCAGCCCTTGGCTTCACATATATCTTCTTCCCTCTGGTATGCTTCTTAGGAGTATCTCCAAAGTACCCCAAGGAAGCATGACCTAAACAAAACTCATCTTTCCTGAGCCTGTTCTTTCACAAGAGTTTCCTGTCAGCGTTCATTATAATTCAATACATTTCCCAACCCAATATCCATTAGTCTTATTTTAATTATTTCTTACTCCCTCATGGCTTAGTGAGCATGCTACTTAAGTAACTCAGAAAGCTGTCCAACTCTGACCATTCTGACCATCCTGGGCTATTTCATCATAATTATATCTACCCTCTAATCCATTTTCTATAGTTTTCTCTTAGAGTCATATGACAGAAAGAGAAATCCTATCATATTTATGTCTTAAAATATTTCAGACATTTCAAATGTCCTAACAACACAAGGGTGACTATATAAGGTTTCAAACTTGGCCAA
This sequence comes from Zapus hudsonius, assembly GCA_004024765.1. Taxonomy (NCBI): domain Eukaryota; kingdom Metazoa; phylum Chordata; class Mammalia; order Rodentia; family Dipodidae; genus Zapus; species Zapus hudsonius. The sequence continues at coordinate 31,277 of PVHP010016347.1, read as the reverse complement.
ATCAACTTACACCAAGTTTTATATAAATACCTTCATTTTTTTTTTCACTTCCAATCTATTTTTGGAACATCTCCTTGGTTTCTAAGTTGGGAGTCTGTTCCACAGAAACTGTATCAACATAGGTCCCCGGCTACAAATCCAAGGGAAGGTGGAAACCAAAGACCAGGTCATTACATGTCTCCTTTCTCCTGGAGTGGCTGTATCAGGATGACTGTACTGATTCACTGAAAACCAGGCATGAGCCCGTTCTATGTAATCTTTTCTGCTCTGATCTGTTCCCCAGACTCCTTTGTGAAATTTCTGTTTCTACTCGACTAAGGTCTCTGTGCATCCCTTATAATTTTTCTATGCCAGTGGTTCCCTGCATCTGGCCTGCAGCCATATGAGCATCACTTCAAAACTTGTTAGAAATGTAAATTTTCTAGTACTCATTCTGTAATTTGCGAATCTGAAACTATGGAACAAGGCCCAGAAATCTCTCCCCATGTCTGAAAATCATTTCCCTGCATTCTACCTTGGTTGCTTTCTGTGTTATCTGTGTTTTCTGTGTCCCCCCTCTGTAGACAGTTACGGCTCAATCATTTTCAATTCAGTGTTCTCTGTGTTCTTTTGAGATCTTTTTAAAAAATATTTTATTTATTCATTTTAAAGCAGAGAGACACACAGAGAGATACAGAGAGAGAGAGAGAGAAAGAGAGAAAGAGAGAGAGAGAGTGCACACCAGGGCCACCACCTTGTGGGTCTGGCTCATGTGGGTCCTGGGGAATTGAACCCAGGGCCTTAGGCACTGGAGGCACGTGCCTTAAATGCTGAGCCATCTCTCCAGCCCTCTTTTGAGATCTTTATTGACCTGTCATTCTATAGTTTCATCTCTTGATTTCTCCCGCTACACCATTGTATATTGTCGTTAGACTCACTCTTTAACATAGGCTGGCTTCTGTCTGCATCACCCCTCATCAAATACTCAGTTCTCCTCCTCTGAATGACATCTACTTTCGCAGCATAATCCACTCCAGAAAAGCTCACTCTCTTCCAGCTGCTCTTATGCAATACTGATCACACTTTGTGTTTAATGCTGGCTTCTTAGCTTTCCTGTTTACTTTCAGATACTTTTTATGATTGTTTATGGTGTGGTGGTGCATGCTTTTAATCCCAGCACTAGTGATCCTAGGTAGAATGATCACTCTGAGTTCTAGCCCAAGTTACAGACTTTGTTCCAGGTCAGCCTGGGCTAGAGTGAGACATTGCTTCCCCAAAATAAATGAATCATTCTCTACTATTTTATTACAAATTTCAGAGGCATGGCTCAAAATAGTGTACTCAAATACATACACGAAAACACAATATCCATATAACTAATATTAAAGTTGTTATTATGTAGAAAGAGTTTAAAAGTGACTCCCACTTCAAGCATCATTGGGGATAATGTCTTCACAGGTATACACACACATATCCTCACATGAATAAGTGGGTATATATGCACCTTTATACATGTGCACATGGAACCAGAGAACACCCTTAGGTGTATTCGTCAGGAATGCTCTCTACCTTCTTTGAGACTGAGTCTCTCATTGGCCTGGAGATTTTCTCTTCACTTGCCTGGTAAAATTAAAGGAAGTTTTTGATTGTCATAAATTGTTGAGGTAAGGAAAATGCTGCTCTATGTTGTAGAATGTTCTTAGGCCTCTCACAATGTGCAAGATAGCCCCTCATCACAAATATTGAGTCCAAATGTCAATAATGTTGAAAATGATAAAGTGTAAATGTCTTTAAGTTCTTACTTACAAAGAGACAGAGGGCTTTCTATGTCACAGTTTCAGCAAAATCTATACACTGTGGATGGTGGGAGTGAGTGGTCAAATGAACCAATTTGGAACATGAGCTAACCTCAGAAAATAATCTACAAAGCTTGGGTTGGGAGCTGATAGTCCAAATGTCCAGATGTTGGACACATGTGCTCATCTGGAGCTGGATAGGTTCATTTGTGCCATTCTAATTGCAATTTTATGTAGACTTGGGCATAAAGGCAATTAATACTTATCTCATACTTTAAGTATATTGCTATGTTTGGCAGGTGAAATTTGTTATAAGAAGATGTTACAGAAAATCTAAAAGAAATAGAAGGTGGAAGAAACCAAAAAATTACAAATATGTAAAATGTGCAATTAGAAGGAAAATAAACTCTAATAAGCTCTAAATATGCAACTCTTATGGTGGAGAAATATAATTAAATATAAAATCTTTTAAATATATTATCCTCTCCACAAAGTAAAATATAATTTTAATCAGATAAAGGAAATCTGATGATCACCATAATCAAGCCTCTGAGTGATTTCAAAGAGGAATCTCACTTTTGTATACAAGCACAGAGTTCTTTCGAGTCATGTGTGTATTGTCAAAATAAACTGATCACTGTCACTGAGAGCCCACAAAAATGTCATTTCTCACAGAGTTAATGTGGAATTCACTCTGGAGTGAAAAATGTCTCTTAGTTAACTGATTTTATCCAATGGGGAAAAAAGTTAATATCTTCATGATCAGAAGTAGTTTTCCATCTTCATTTCTTATTCAACAGAAGCTAGGTTCTTATACTGCAACAGAAACTTGATGGAGGGGCCTTATCTTTATCTTTGTTTAGGATTATATTTTTAAAAGATACCTCACAGGTCTTTGAGAAAGATATTTCTCCCCTTAAAGCCAGCAAGAGGATTAACTAGCTTTTAAAGGACACATGTAAACACACACACACACACACACACACACATTTCAGAATAGAGAAGACTTTAACCATTAATAGTTGGTGGGTAAATGTGTATCTTCCCTCAAACAGAGAGAAATTAAGCCCTTTACACTAATTAATGCTTACCTTTATAGGCAGATCTTTGTTATTTTAGTAGTAGGTTATCATCACCCACTCTTCTACTCTCTCACTTTTTATTTAGCTTTCTCTATCCATCTGTCTTTCTTTATCATCTATTATCTATCTATCAATGTATCTATATATCATCTACATATCTATATCTATTTATTTTTTCATTGCTGATTAGTGGAACACAGGGTTTTGCCCATTATAGTCCAATACTCTACAACTGACCATTGAATTACATCCCAACCCATGTCTTCTATTTGAAAAGATTTAATATATAGCAGTTCAGATTTTTTTCAATTTCTTTATGATTAAACTCTGCTTACTTCTTACTAGTGCAATAGGAAGATGCAAACCTCAGAGGGTATTAGGAGAAAGTGGGTCTGTGATGCAGTGTAAGTCATTGGAAAAATGATTTTTTTAACACCTAAACTCTCTGCCCCTCTTTCTGCTCTATGGTGTGCTAAAAATTCTGGATGAAGCAGAGATAAGTTCAAAGACTCAGACTTGTAGGCATTAAGCATGTTGTCCTTAAAGGATGTAAATTTTTTTCAAAAATAATCTAGAAATGATAGTGTATTCATAATTTAGGAAATAATATGAATATGAATTTATTATCTCTGTGAATTTCCTAGTGTATTGGCTAATATATAATAGGTGATCACCACCCTTGATTCTACTTACTTATTTTATGTTCTTGTTGAAGACAAATGTAAGATATTTAGAAAGTTTACAAAACTTAAATAATTTTGAAATTAATCATTTTCTTTATATTAGTGTCAAATTTTAATAGAAATTTTATAAGTGGAACATTAGGTTTCAGTAATCTGCCTTCCTCATCGATTGCTTTGCTTCTCATAGTTTCCCATAACTAGCATAAACTGTGATCAAAAAATATTAATTGAAATAGTCTAGAAATATTCCATTTAAAAGCATTGAGTTGCATGGTATTCTAAGGAATGTGATGGAATCTTATATTGTCCTGCTCTCTTCTAGGATCATAAATCATCATCGATTCTCATATATTTGTGTTGTATAGATTCCTCACCAATCAGTAACTTAACTGCCTGAGTTTGGGGGTAGATTGTCCTAGTTTTGCAATACTCATCTTCAAGTAACATTTATTTTACTTAAGAATGACTCTCAAAGGGCAAGAACAGCAATGATGCCACTGGCAATTCAAATGTGCCAAGGAGAACTATAACATACCTTTGTTAAATTAAAAGATGGAAGATATCAACATAATGGGAAGCATTGTGAGGCTTGGACGAGAAGGACTCTTCAGGCAGGACAGTGAGTGCCTGCTGTCTCAGGTTCATAAGGGGCCGAGGATGAAGGAGGTTATCTGAGCCTTGCAGTACAAGGCCAGCCTAGGCAACAACAGAGAAAGACCCTCTCTATGCAAGCAAGAAAACAAACAAAAGCAAAGAAACAAGCAAATAAGCCAGAGAAATATTAAAGGAAAAGACCATGTGTCATGGTTTTGCTACCATAGCTCAAAATGCAACCACTGTGGTCCCTGTGCATGTGAAGCAGTTGTTACGATGAAAACGACACTGCATCTCTATGTGCCTGTGTAGGGCAAAGCAAGGGGGGGGGGGGGGGAAGTTACTCCAGTCTGTGGTTTCAGATATCCTCAGAGAATGCGAGAATGTGTCCAAAGGTAAAAGTGGATTACTGCATATTTTATATTCCCCAACTATATGATTTAAGTCTTTTGAATGGAAGTTTTATATTGGAAGTAATTAACTGTAGGGAAACACTAATAAAGAAACAAAGATACTATTACATTAGCATATGTAAGATCACAAAAAAGTACACCTTTAAAAGGGAAAGATTTTTTGCAGAACCAGAAAATCAGTGACATTTATTTTTCATGAAAAGATAGTAGTATTTTAAAAACTCAAAATTTCCTTTCATGAAAATAAAACCATGTCCAATGTCCTTATACTGATTATATATTTAATATGTTGCCGCATTTGAATTTTACAAACTATTGAAAGAGATTTGTTTTCCTGGGGTTGAATCCTTAAAAACCTCAACCCAGTTTTTACCACATAATTTTTTTTTTAAAAATTACATTTGTTTGGAAGGTCATTACTGGGCACATTGCAAACATGTTAACAACATGTGAAATACAGATGATTAAAGGAACAAAGAGTTTATAACATTATTCATTTAGAGATGATATGCTTTTTAAAAGATCTTAAATCTATTATTCCTTTCCCTCCTGCTGACCATCCTTTGACCGTTTTTGGATGATCAACTTGAAGTCTTCTGGTCAGCTGTAAAAACTCGATGTTGGTTATGAGCCTCAGCCTGATTGGCATGTACACTGGGGTGCTCCTCAACCTTCCCAGTTCACTGCATCCGTGGTTGTCTGGCTGTGCGATCTTCAGTAGAATCTGTCTGATTCTAACCTATTGAAAATAAAGGGGAAGACATAAATAACACTGTGCTGAGAATGTTCTGCATTCAACAATATTTATTGAAAGAATGATACACATGTTTCCACAATATACCACAACAAATGTTAAATTCAAGCACCATCCACCTCAGGAATGTGCTTTGTGTTTTCCAAATGCTTTTATTCTTACTCTCTCTTCCAAGGGCTCCAATGAAAGGGTCTCTTCAAGGACCAAGCCAAGAAATAAACAGTGTTGTAACTTCCTCTTGAAACTAAATAATTGTAACTTTTTGTATGTTGTTTTATGAAGTGTTACATCAAGTGTTCATTCTGGAGAGCAGGCTTAGCACACAAGCCTAACATAGTAGTCATTGCAATGCAGAAAATGACCTGTGCAACCACTGTATAAAGTTGAACAGTTATTTTATTCATAGCTTTGGGTTGTCTATTTCTTATAGATAATAAGTCATCTATGGGCTCAGGAGACAACTGTCACATGTTATTTATAAAGCCAACTGAAATTATTCATTAGTATGAGTGAAAATACCTAAGCTGCATTAAGCTAGCTTAAATTATCATGGGAATACTTAAAAGTGACAAGAGAAGCTAAATTACCTTGAAATCTCTAGTGATGTTTGTGTGAACATAGGAAACCCTCAGGAAAATTTATGTTTGTCAGTATCCAGACATAAGCTAATAAAGAGACCATGAACAGTGTTTGTGCACAGGCCTTAGATCTGTGCCCAGCTTCCAAGAGATCAAACCTCTGCAGCCTCACTATGCGTTCTGCTCTTCAGGCTGTCTCTGGGAATCCAACAACACATCACATTCACACTTTCATGTCTTCACTACAGTTTTCTATAAGGTTACACAGTGGGAGAACTGGACAGGTAGTGAATGACGATCTGTTAGGATTCCAAAGGCTGAAGTCAGACTTTAACTTCTTTCTCACTGTCTCCTGACATTCAGTCATGGAAGTGGGGTTCAGTTTTCTCAGCTTTTCCCCTGGTGACAGTGGGTACTGTCAGGAGGGCCTGGCTCCTACTTGAAGGCCTTTCCCAACCAGTTCACTCCTCCCATCCCCCTGCCAGCCTGCTAGCTATCCCTCCTTCCTCCCTCCCTCCATTATTTCCTTTCTTACCTCTCTCTCTATTCCTTCCTCCCTTCCTCCCTTTAATAATACCTGGCACATTTCTTTCTTCCCACCTACTCTCTCTTTCTCTTAATCTTTCTCTCTCTTTCTCTTTGTCTTTTTCTTTCTTTCTTTCTTTCTTCCTCTCTTTCTATCTTTCTTCTTTCTATATTTCTTTCCTCTCTTTTTTGGCCTACTGCTTTCTATATAGATCATGCTGCCCTTGAACTTATAATAATCCTCCTGCTCTGCCTCCCCAGGGCTGCTGTTCCTAGGATGCACATCCACACCCGGATGAGTAATCTACTTTGCCTGTAAATATTTCTCTTGGTGCTTAAAAACAGCATACCTCTTAGAAAAATTTTCATCCTTGAATTTTTCACGCAGGGCAAACATGACATAGACAATATTTCAAAATACCTTTTAAAGTCAGTCACCTATTTTAGGTCGGTAAGAGTGCCATGAGGATGCTTCAACAGTAAGGTTTCTTAATTGGGAAATTTTTGTTCTCCCAGAGAGAGTCAGAGATTGGACACAGGAGAGGAAAGAAGAGAGAGAAAGAGAGAGAGTCATCTTCTCTGGCCAATTTGTCTTAGGTCACTTCTACCATGTATAGAATGGAATCAGACTCTTAGCTCATAGAATGAGGATGTGAACTCAGTGAGAGAGACGGGGTGTGGACGAGAGTGATATCAAGAAAGAAATGCTAAAATCCTCTAGGACATTGATGCTGAGCCCTTCTCATATCCCAGGTTCCTTTGTGGGTGAAAATCTTCTGCACTGCTGGATGCTCCTCATGTTCACATTGTCATGTGTTTTTTAGACATAAACTAGTTATCAACAGGTTAGCTAGTTGAAAACTAGTTGAAGGAGGTTGTGTGACAGGTACAAGATTACACTTGGATGGAAGGTATAACTCCTGGTATCACAGTCATTAGAAGAATGCATTTCTTTTCTCAAAATAGCTCAAAGAGAGGTTTGTAAAAATACTTATCATAAAGACATGGTAATAATTTAAACTGATGTATATGCAAACCACCTTGATTTGATATCAACTCATTGTATACATAAATCAAATCATCGATTTTGACTCATAAATATGTAAATGTGCATTAATTAATACAAAAATTCTGCTAACTAACATAAAATGCATCTGTATAGACAGAATTTGGTTATGTTATAGGTAAATAAGGGTCATCAATCCAGATTGAGAAAGTTTACGCTAATTGAAGAATGAGTGCTTTGCACAGGCTTTACTATAGTGCCTGGCAACGAGGAAACTGTTCAGACAATGATTTGTTATCACTGCTGATGTTTACTTGGTCATGCCAGAGGTTCATACACATCGTGTTTTCTTGGCTATTAGACACAGTGCTTCAGTTTACAGTCTTACTACTGTTAAACCGTGATTATAGCCTAAGGTAATAATAATATTCAGATAGAAATCTTAGCTCATCTAAAGGTAGGAAAGTACTTTTCAGTATTCTTGTATAAAGAGATCTATGTTGAAGTATTATTAACCATTTGAGATTGTGTTTATAAAAAAGTTCACCAGTAGCTAGAGAGATGGTTCAGCAGTTAAGGCACTTGCCTCTAGTGCCTAAGGCCCTGGGTTCAATTCCCCAATAACCACATAGGCCAGACACACAAGGTGGTGGCCCTGGTGTTCTCTCTCTTGCTCTCTCTCTCTTTAAAATGAATAAATAAAATATTAAAAGTTCACTGGGCAATCACTATTTCTAAGAAAAAATATTTTTATGATTTCAGGTTTTGTTCAAGTTTTAAAAAGCAAATAGTGGAACATTTGTCAAAGTGTCTAGAAAGGCAGAATGTGAAAAAAAAAATTCTTATTGATAAAACAAGTATTACAAATTGGAAAATCTGTTTAGATCTCTTTCCTCATATTTTATATAGTTTTTCAGAAGTCCCACTATGCCATATTTCCCAGTAGCCTTGGTATTGCCACTGCTGTTTAAGTTTTTAATGACTCATTATTATACCTTGGAGGACCTCACCACACTTCTCTTTGCTCTTGATTTTTTCTGATTATACATGAGGAAGGAAAACAAATATTTGGGTTTTTTTTCAGAGAACTTATAAAAGGTGCCAAGTATATCACAAGCATTGAGAGACTAATCATAAGCCATGTCTTCTAAATGCAAACAACGTTGAGTTGTCAGAGCTTTGGATAGGATAGCAAGACATTTGCTTTTCTACATTAAACAATTAACTACTTCTAATAAAAACAAGCAAGCAAGCAAACAAACAAACAAACAAAAAGCCACCAACAAAACCAAAACCCCATTTTTACGATGATATTTTTTTGTTTGTGTATGTGTATGATATGTAATGTGTGTGTGTGTGTGTGATGTGCTTATATGTACTTGGAACATGATACTATTTTTAATTATGTATGTAAGTGTATGATGTACCTATTTGTATACATTCTTCTCTAAAGTTGCCACAGAATGTGATGTGTTTGTGTGTTTTGTTGTGTGAATACAGGCTTGACCATTCACAGCAGTGGAGGCCGGAGGACAACCTAGAGTGACAGTTACTGTCTTTTGTTTTGAAGCAGGGTCTCTTGTTTGCATGCACATTGCCAGGGAAGCTAGCCCACAAGTTCTGGATTCTTCTTTCTTTGCCTCCCTTACTTTCAGTGGGTGCAGTGCGTTTAAAGTCTCTCATACTATGCATTCGCCTTTAACTAGGCAATCTATTGAATCTTCTGAGTTATCTCCACAGCCCTGTTTTCTTTTTCATTTTTTTTCTAAATCTTAGGAAAAAATAACTAAAAAGTGGAAGGACAAATTTATTCACAATTTCTTATCATCCCAAACTACTAACTGTTAAAGTATTTATTAACTTTTGGTTAAGGTATCTTTTCATTGTATTTTTTTCTGAGACATTTTCTCTGAAGCATTGAGAACACATAACTATTCACTTCGCATGGGCTCAGACAACAGAACAATGCACAACTGTACCAAAAAACCATATTTTTGAACCAGTGAGTTTCCTGAGGTCACTTAGAGAGCACAGATGAGAGTTTGCTTACAGGAGTGTCCACCCCACCCTCCATCCTGGAGACTTCTTCTAGATACCCTTCTATGTCATACCTAATCAGGGTTTTCCCAAGATCACCTGCAGCTGAGAGAGGGCAGGAGGAAAGATCCTTGGAATCACAGGGAGTTTCCTGTGAGGGTCCTTCTCCATCTACAAGGGAATGTCAATAATTCCGTTCCATGACCGTCAGAACATTTCTCAGTTGTAATATGACCATGGCTCCTGGGCCAAAGCAATCTTTACTTCAAGATGGCATCATGTTATATGTGGAGGAAAAAAATGTCACACAATACACACTGTAAATAATTATCAAAAATTGAAAATAATATTTGCATATTTTAGTTCATAAATGCTCAAGTTAGTAATTTTTAGCGTGACCATAGAGATGAATTACATTTCCCACTTCCATTTTCAGTTATAGCCACTGTCTTAGATTTAGTACTCCCTGGTTCCATATTCTACAACCTGCTAACAAGTAACTTGTAATGGGAACATCCCACCATACTAAGCAGTATTCTACTGATAACACATTATTCATCACCTTGTTTGGTGACAGAGTGCTTCCATGAAGTTTCCTTTTGTCTCCCTGAGAACCTCTGGCATAGTCTCTTAAAAAGACCCACTGAGATAGAAATTGGTAATTTCATGGATTCTGTTCTCCAGACCACATAGTTTATAAAGGACTCTGTCTAGAGGATCATACGTATCTTAAAATTCTAACCAACTAACTTTAGTCAGTGTAGTGACAAATGGACTTACATTAAAGTGGAATTCACTGATAGCAAGCTATAATTTTCCTTTCCCCAAATATATATATGCATATATATTATATATATATAATTTGTGATATATATATATATATATAATTTGTTATATAATAATATATATTTGTAATAATATAATATATATTTGTCTACTGTTTGAATTTCCTAATTACCTCACTTTTTTCCTCATAGTAATTTGATCTCAAACTCTCTGTCTCTCTCCCACTTGCTGTGGATCAAACAGCACCTTGCATGTATTACACAGAGGACAAAGGCTCAGTCACAGAGATGCATCTCCAGTCCTTTATTTTCTGAATTTTCAGAAATCAAAATAATTTTTCATAGTAAGGATATTAGCCCTTAATTTCATTTAAAATGTATGTGGACATGTTTGCATATTTGAGTGTGTTAGTACACAAGTTTGAAAGTTGAGTTTGTCAAGTGTTTGTATAATTTTACTCTCATGGCTTATAATGTTTTTCTGCTTTGATAAACAAAATTCTTCTTTGATTATAGATAAGAAAAATGTTCTATTATTTAAGGATCATTGAATGTTAGTTTTTTAGGTTTAGTTTGTTCATTCACCTGCATATTGTTTATTAAATTAAAGTACATTGATTGTTTCTCAATTTCAGTAAAAGTCCGAATTATTCCTATTCCCTACATTAAACTATGCTAGCAAACACTTAAAGCTAAAATACATTTGTGCATAATTTTCCTTTCTCTCTTCTCTGAAGAAAGCAACTTGGAAATAAATTGATTTTCACATTAGAAGAAAAATTCTGTGATTTTTTTAAGGCATTAGAGGCATTTGGAATTAGGAAAAGTAATAACATTTTCAAAGGACTACTATAAATATATTCATGCATCTTTTTTAGAAAGTGTTAGGAAAGCTGTTGCTATAATGACTAGCTAAATATTTTAAAAATATAAAATAATATATAATATAATAATAATTTATAATAATACAAATATAATATAGTAAATATTTTAACTGAGCTATCTTTTATAGTAAATATTTTAACTGAGCTATCTTTTATACCTTCTTTTTTGCCCCTTCAAGGTATATTTAAATAGAAAGCTATTGTATATGAAATCAAATTACTCAAATGCTTAGAAAAAGAATATTCAAAAAGTCAGGCTAAAAAATAGCCCATAGTTCTGATTTGTGCTATATTAGATCTAGATTCATGACAATTACTTAACAGTAATTACTCAATAACCAGTTATTGATTATTCTGAGAGATTAACTGTGTGACACCCAATATATAGATATGATAGCTATATTTTAAAAATAAGGCACTATAACTTCATTTTTTTCTTTTAATTCTTATGTTCATTCATGTAATTCTAATACATTGTGCTGTATTTAGAAGTATTTCAACAGGGCTGAAGGGAAGACTCAGCAGTTAAGGCACTTTCGTTCAGAGCTTAATGACTAGATTTAAATTCCCCAGTAACCATGTGGGGCCAGATGCACAAAGTGGTGCATGCATCTGAAATCCCTTTGAAAAGGCTGGAGGCCCTGGGGCACCCATTTTCTCTGTCTGTTTCTCTTCTATCTCTCTGTATATGCTTGCAAATAAACATAAAAAAAGAAATATTTTAGTGATGCTTTTTGTTTGTTTGTTAGTTGTTTGGTGCTGAGGATGCAATCTAGGGCCTTATACAGGTCAGGCAAATGTTTTACTATTAACTTTTACTTTCAACCCCCTAAGTGTTCATTTAATACATACAAATCTGTTCCCAGGTTTTTATGATGTTTTCTCAAGATTTTTAATTTAAATGAAACTATTTTCCTCATAAAAGTATCTTATGGTTTGTTATGAATTGTAATATTATTATAAAAATCAAAGACAAGGCTCCTCATACTTTGTAACTATAGCATAAACTTTAAATATTTCCCATAAATACATTACAACATTTATAGAACTTCTGAAATTATAGTCTCTAAATATCTATAATAAAATATGTTAGATATAATTTTTTTCTGGGAAAAATACACAAAAAGAGCTTGAAAACTTATCACAAAGTAAACCAAATGTGATGCTTAGAGTCTCCTGTGCAAGTGCAAGGTATTTTAAGCTCTGTTAAATAGTCTCCATATAATTTTGCCCTTTACAAGAGTAAGCAACTCATCATTCCATTCCTCATTGTAGGACATTGAAACTTTTCATTAACATACCTAGGAAAGACTTCCTTCACAAAGCTTTTCAAAAGCTTCTTAAATGAACAAAGAAAACCAATAAAATGGAAAAAAGCCTACAAAAGGGAATTTGACAAAGCAATCTAATAAAGTCTTATGTGAAAATGAAAGCAGAAATATAAATTAAGAGCAAGAGGATGCTGTCCATAAAAGCATATCCTAGGATTATTTGAATCAAAAAGAAATGTATGCTCCTGATTCAGAGACTGAATTTACAGTGTCACCACTGAAAGAGTGAGCTGGAAAATGTGTTTATCTATGCCACAGAGAACATCTGCCTGTTATTAAATAATAAACACTGATTGACATCTGTTATTACCCAAGAACTAGAATAAGTGTGACTGAAAGCAGATAAACAAATGAGGCATTTTAAAAAGGCATTTTCTTTAGAACACAGAACAAATCTAAACAAAAACAAAATGAGGAATATTTATAAACAAAAGCTAGATTTTTTTAGCGAGAGTAAGTGATAGCAACATTATTTAAAAAAATAATTTATTCATTTATTTTTTAGTGAGTGAGAGAGAAAGAGGGTGGGGAATGGGCACTCCAGGGCCTCCTGTCACTGCAAATGAAATCCAAATTCATGCACCACCTTGTGCATCCTACTTTACATGGACAGCGGGGGAACTGAACCTGGGGCATAAGACTTTGCATGTGAGTGCCTTTAACCACTGAGAAATCTCTCCAACCCAACATGATTCTTTTTTAATTGGGAGGAAAGCATTTATTGAAGGTGAAGATCCAGGGGAAATTCCATAATGATGAAAGAAGCTGACCCCTTTCACAGGTCCTAACAGAGAGAAAAGCCCATGGCCAACACCACACATCCTCCCCCACCAGCAAACAGGCAGGTGGTGGGGGAGTCCAATATGATACTTAATAGAAAAATATTTCTGCGTTAACTGAGACTGGATTTTTCATTTCACATGAAAATATGTGTTTTCACAGTACATTCAAATAATGGGAATAACAGATTGATTAAAGTAGCACTTTTTTTCAGAGTATTCCTTAATAGAAGTATAATTCAATATTATTAATTCAGCATTTTTGTGTCAACCAAAGTTTTAGGCACTAAAGACATAAAGATGTATATAAACCCTCTATTATTGCATCTACATACATTTTTTCTCTGCTTTTAAATATACTATATTTTGAGCAACATTTCAAATTTAGTTTAAGAAACTGTTGGATGCATCTAATCCTGTTTGTAAGGAATAGGGTCAGGGAAGTTGCCATTCTTAAATAATAATAAAGTGACAGATGCTTGTATGAAGTCACTATTTTTAATGCTCAGTTAATTTCAACAACTGAGGATGTTAACTCTATGGAGGGATGTAATTTTACATAATATTTCAACATATTTGAAGCAATGAACTTTAATTTGGTCAAATTAATTTTAATATGTTGAAGAAAGAAGAACAAATCAATTTAAAATAAACTCTGATGTGATTCAGAAAAATTTAAAGAAAAATTTGCAGAAAGTTTCACTATCTTTCTCTCTTGCTCTTTTTTTTTTTTGCATTCCCAGCATCATATACGAGGATAATGTTTATTTATAAAAACAATGATTTTTCTTAGGCAGTGTTTGTCACTTTAATTATGAAAATGTTCAATTTCTTACTATTTAATGTCTCTTTAAATCAGAAGGAATTTATTCTTTTAGAAAATTGGGAACACTGCATGACTTGCAACTATGATTTATACTACAATATTCCACTGTAACTTTGTGTCAATATCATATATCTCTCTCTACCTAATTCCTAGGTAATCCCTTGTCTAGTTAAATGTCATATTTTCCTGCTTTTCTGGGCACCCACTTTGATGATGTTATTGCCAACACCCTAAAGATGATTTATTACCTATTTAATTATGATGGTGCTTAGAGTTTAAAAACACATTTTCAAGCTAATTATTGGTGGGGCAGAGAAATTGTGAGAATTTTTCATTATAAATTACTTTTCTTATTCACATGATATTTGATTTAATATTAAATAGCATGAAATTAATGCTCGTTTTTATACTTTCTCATTCATTGAAATGATTTTGATACCTTGTATATATTAAAATATCATTTTTCAAATATTTTATTTAAATAGAAATATATTCAGGGTCATTTCTCAACAATATATGGGCTAGGGGAATTCCAGATGTCTAAAAGTTAATATGATGTTTTACATTTCATAGCTGTAAAGTCTTTACTATTGCATGAAGCCTATGGTTTTTCCATTCAGGTCAAATTGGCTACCTTCACTTACAAAGCTACTTATAAATAAGTATACGTATCAAAAGGTTTTTCTACACATTTTCTACGCATATATTAATATAAATATTTGCTCATTTTAAATTTCAGTGTCTTAAGTGTAAGTCATGGTTATTATATAGCAGATCAAAGAGTTATATTACAAAACACACATTATTATACACAATTTCAAAACTGAAAAAAGTGATGATGAAATATTTCCTAAATAGATAATAGCAGTATGTCAAGAAATATAGGAATGGCATCAAGGATGTAAACACATGTATCTCAGAAGCCACTTAGGGAAATGTGCACAAATGAAGCAGAATTGTACTTAAATTCTCCTCAAAACATTCACAAAAGTCAGGATTGTTGGGTCCCCAGAGAGTTAGTCATGGATCTCTGGCTACCTGTGATCCTGTCTCACCGGCCAGAAGGAGACAGGCTTCATGGAGAAAGGTGAACACGTACAGCCAGAGACTCACCCTTGTGGCTGGGAGAAGTGTCCGAGCAGATTGCAAAACTTTATTTCAGTATTCAACCTTATATACAATCCAAGGCTGCTTTGTAACACAAGGGGGCTCAGCAGACAGGAACAAAACCAAGGAAACTCAGAGAGCAGGAGTAAAACCTATTAGTACTTATAAACAGGATTTAGGACTGTCAGCCATCCCCCCTGTCTCCTGGGGTGCACAGGTGTGCTAGGAACAAAGGGCATGAGCTACCATGCTCTGGCCTCTCATCTGGGTGCATATTCTAAAACTTAGCTAACAGATATACAGCCATGCTGGGACACAACATGTCACCCTTTTTTGTTTGTTTGTAAGCAGGAGAGTTTGGTCACACACCCTAGGACCAGCTCATACTTGTCATAATTGTGGGGGAGTTTAGCTCCAAACAGAACCCCTCAGACCCCAGAACAAGGAGCAAACCTCCAAAGTGGGCCCCTCATATCCTGAGAGAAAATTATTGTTGGGGAGACAAATTGTGGACCCTCAATGCCATGAGCTGTATCTCATTGACTTAAAAGCAATTAGCATAGCCATGGAGACTATATGAACCCAGATTGAGGAGGCTTTATTCTGCCTTCTGAGTCCCTATTGTTGGTTTAAGGGAGTCCCTAGTAACTCTTGTATGATTAACAAAAGTATAATATAAAAGCACAATATTTCTTTAGTCCCCCCTACCTTAAGAAATAATATAATGTATAGTACAATATTTTCTATCCCCTAAGAAATAACATAGCACATAGTATAATACTTTCTTACCCCCAAGAAATAACATAAAACATAGTATAGAACTTTTTCATCCCCAAGCAATAACATAACACATTTAGTCCTTGTCTATTTTGGAGGACCACTCCAGACAAAGATTTTAACAGTCGCTTGAAGGGAATTTTGATTAGACTCTGTTAATGTCCATCTCTGTTCCAGCAATACCAAGTCTCAGAGCAAAGACCAGAGTAGCTGTTTCTTGTCCTTCTCAGCAGAGTGGGCGCGATGCCCTGTGGGGACAGGGTGCCATTCAGCTGCAGCAGTGGCTTCTGTGGGGGCAGGGCGTCGTTCTGGCTGCATAGATTTGGGAGCAGCTGCTTCAAGTCCTGTCAGTTGTAATTATGACTGCACTCTGGACCTTTAGAAGACATGGGAGGCAGCTTGCATCCTCAAGGGTCCCCACATTCCTGTAAGGAAGCACAAGGGTCTTGCTCTGTGGGTATCATCTGCAAGTGGTTACTCATATGGGGCAGGTCTCCCCAATGGAAAAGACACAGCCAAATCCTCTACCAAGTCCTTGGTAACCTTGTGTGGGGCCTCACTCCTAAACTTGTATAATTTCCCCCTCTCTTGACACCCCAATTGCTGTTGGGAAATGGGGACGAAGAAATCTCTCTCTGGTCTTTTTCCTGATGAGTAGGACACAAATTTCAGGCAACTGGGGGTATTCCTCAGAGAGGGGAGGGTTCCTATCTAAGGCCCAAGAGACAGAGAGACCCATTAGCCATATCACACATTGCCAAGATATTGTCCTGTCTCACATAATGAGGCAGGAGGTGGGTTGACTCCCCCAGAAGTGGGGAGTGATTCACATAGTGTGTCCGGTGGAGAGTGGTTCACTTTCAGGTTGCTGTCTACCGTGGAAACTTAGATCCATCCCCAGAACTGTTTATCAAATGGCATTGTAGCATCTGATGTGGTCTGAGATGGTTCCTGTATGGCTTGTAAAGCATAAGACATATATTAATAGAGTTATTAAGAAGAGATATGTACAGCATTTTATCTTAATAACAGCACTAGTGTTACAATATCTTATGATTGTTACTATAGACAAAACATAGTTTTGGAAGCATTTTTAGCAATAAGTCCAAATATAGAGATCTAACCTGGAAATCACCAGATAAAGAGCAGCCTAGAAAGACAGCATCTATGTTTGAAAACATACCAATTATCCAGGAGGGTTTGGAAACTCAAAGTGTAGAGGCTGAAATAATTTTCCTTAGATGTCTGAACTTGTACCCTGGAGTAGAGCATATGTCTTAAAGAGTTAGTTTAAGTACACGAAATAAGACAATTGTTGAAATAATATCTCAGATAGAGACTCTGTGATTATCCACAATAAAGTAGAATCTGGACATTATTGAATTAGAACAGCTGAGTTCTAATATCAATCTGGCTTTGGAAAAGAAAACATGTGACAACCAATGTTGTTAGCTTAACATTAGGCCTTAATTAACCTGATATATAGTAATGATTCTTATAAACATAAGACAATTATGTTTTATCCATGACGGAAATTAAATAAAAGCCTAAGTTCCTTCAACCTATTTACCTAATAGGAGGATAGAAGCCACAATGGCTGAAATTAAACCTTAAGCTGCATAAGTCCAATGATGACCATTTGATAGCATTCGCATGTAACAAATAGAAACCATTTAAACCCACAATGCTTTTAGATGTGAGAACCTTATTTTAGAAAATTAATACCAGTAAGCAACCTTTATCTTAAAAACTTAATTTTTCAATAAATTACATACTGACAAAGAAATATAGTTAGCCTGGGTGAGTACCTTAAGAGTTCTTTTTGTACATTTCTCAACCCAAAAACAACCTAGTAACTGAGCCAATAGCTATAACTGGAGTGATCAAGTCCAGTGGTAGCAGCGGTCAGCCTACATGGTTTCACAAGCAAAAAAACAGTTGTACTCTGTTTTATAAAAACTTAGACTCAGGAATCATTTAGTACTTAAAGCTGACCTGTGGCAGTCACTTCTTTTAAAATTTGCTATGACTAGTCTTTTCTGCAAAACCCCAAAATTAAAAAAAGAAACCTTATGTTTTTATTCTTTTGCCTCAGTTTACCCATATAATCATGGACTCTATCATCACAAAGAGGACATAAATCTCCCTGTGTTATTTCCCTTATATTTGTCAATAAACCAGTTGGCCAGAATAGCTTATGAGGAAGTATTGGGAAATATGTCTGTCTCTGGATCTGTATCCAATGAGCTATTTTATATACAGAGTCAGATTGAGCACAATAATATCTTGATTTTTCTTTTATTGTTTAGTCCAAGATTGAGAACCAGTACATATAGCTGGCTTTTATAGAATTGGCATCCAACACATATTTATCATTTATAGAATTTAGAGAAATCATACCAATCTGACTTAACTATTAAATTATATAAAATAAGTAATAAGAATTAGACATCCTTATTAGTAGGAAATATTAGACATTTTTATGTAATGTCTCAGTGAAAGTAATTTTAAGAAAATTGACAACCCATATCTTTAATATTATGTATATACTTAAAGGTATAGGCAAAACATAATACCTTTATCATATCTGGAAAAATTTTGCTACCTTGATAACTTTTGAATATCTCTGACCAATCAACATTCATAGAATTTTCAAAACTGATTGAGGTAGACTGAAAGAAAATAATAGATGACATAGTCTTGCTTCAGCTCTGTAGAATTATATTTAGAAGGAACTTAGAGGTTTCCACTTATCTGAGTTTCTATAGCCCAAAAAAACACCTTTTTGTCTTTCAAAGTCATCAAAAAGCAGGCAGGCTGGTTTTAGCCCCGCCCACTATAGGCCTTTGAATGACACTATTAGCATCCCCAGGGAGTGAGAAGAAAGAGGCAGGTGAAAGTTCAGAGGGGTGTGTGAAAAGGGAGCAGGCAGGAGGCACTGTGCCCACCTCCCATATGCCCCCCTCTGGACCAGAGGGACCCAGAACCAGCACCCTCCCCAGACATGCACTCTCCAGCCTGGACTGTGGTCTGTGTCTCAGACCTCCAAGCCCGACCTCCTGACATAAGCACAGTGCCCTGAGCGCTGGGTCCTGTTACTTTCCTATAGCATCATCCTTCGCCAAAGGATCTCATTCATCTTGATTTCTGATTTGCCCCATGAGCAGGAAAATTTCACTGAGACCTCAGATAGACAAAACGAACAAGCACAGAACTGGGAAAAGAAGCAAGATTCAAAAGAGGATCAGAGAGAGGAGTGAGCTGCCTCTAGAGGTGCAGGCTGCAGCCAAATCCAGACACAAAGCCAGTGGCTCCTGGAAGCCACAGAGTGGCAGGCAGGAAGGGGGAGAAGGCTATCCATCCACACCCTGCTGGGCTGTCAGAGTTCCAGCAGAGAGCCAGAGACCTTCAGTGAATCAGCGATCCACCAGTGGCGGGGAAGAAGTTAACAGAGGGGGTTTCTTACCAGTCTTCATGTCCCTGTTCGGGCGCCTGATGTTGGGTCCCCAGAGAATCAGTCATGGATCTCTGGCTCCCTGCAATCCTGTCTCACCGACCAGTAGGTCACCGACCAGTAGGAGACAGGCTTCATGGAGAAAGGTAAACATGTACAGCCAAAGACTCACCCTCATGGCTAGGAGAAGTGTCTGAGCAGATTGCAAAACTTTATTTCAGTATTTAACCTTATATATAATCCAAGGCTGCTTTGTAACACAAGGTGGCTCAGGAGGCAGGAACAAAACCAAGGAAACTCAGCCAGCAGGATTAAAACCCATTAGCACTTATAAACAGGATTTAGGGCTGTCAGCCATCCTCTCTGTCTCCTGGGGGGCACAGGTGTGCTAGAAACAAAGGACATGAGCCAGCATGCTCTGGGTGCATATTCTAAAACTTAGCTTACAGATATATAGCCAGGCAGTATGTTCGGAAATATAGGAATGACATCAATGATGTAAAAGCATGTATCTCAGTAGCCACTTATGGAAAGGTGCACAAATGAAGCAGAATTGTACTTAAATCCTCCTCAAAATATTCACAAAAATTAGCCGGGCGTGGTGGCACACGCCTTTAATCCAAGCACTCAGGAGGCAGAGGTAGTAGGATAGCCATGAGTTCAAGGCCACCCTGAGACTACATAGTGAATTTCAGGTCAGCCTGGGCTAGAGTGAAACCCTACCTCAAAAAAAACAAAAAAAATATTCACAAAAGTCAAGATAGATACAATTCCACAGGTGTGATCATGATGGACCACAGTGTAGGTGTAGAGCAAGAGGGTGGTGTGTGATTAACTACAGGGTTTTCAATAGGAAAGTGACAGAACTGTGTGGCATGTTATGATAATGTGTCACTTTGATAATTTATAACATCTTTTAAAAAAAAAAGATTTAGTTATTTGCAAGCAGAGAAAGAAAGAGAAAGAGAGGGGGAGAGAGAGTTTGGGCATCCAGGGCCTCTAGCCACCACAAAGAAACTATGTTCAAGGTGTACATATTTTCCCTAATGATAGCAAGACATTTGGAAAAAAAAGCTTTTCTTTCATTAGGATCTACTTTTCTAGACTTAAAGATTAATCTAAAAGGGACCGTAAATTCTCCTTTACAAGAAAATTGTGGTAAATATTCCTTCTTGACATTTCATAATTTTTATAGGACCCCAGATATCATCAGTGTTTAAAATCAGTTTGAATGATTAATATGTAATTTCCTACAAAACCAACTAAACAAACAATCAAACAAAACACCCAACTACATACCACAGAAACCTCATCCATGAAAGCCTGCCCAGTACCTACATAATTCTATGAGGGCCAGAGACCTGTCACCTTGTTTAATTCCTGGCAGAGTTCAAAGAGAGCTTATGATCACACAGTGAGAATTAATGTGCTGCACTCATTCCCCTGCTGAGACCCCTTGGTAAAGCAGTCAATTTCTGTGCTGTCGGGAAGGCTGTGCAGTTGTAATCCCTGGATGACTGCCAGCAATGGTCCCAGTAACAAAATGCCCAGTGTCCTTCTGTTTTCAAATCAATCTGTCATTGTGCAAAGAATATTTTTGAATTAGGATGGATTTTATTGCCAGCCAGTGTTTTCAGATCATTCTAGCCCCTGAGTGAACAGTATTTTATTTCTATGTGTGAATTATTGTAGATCAACTCATTTTCATGTATATCTTTCCTAAAATTGTCTAGCATGTCTTAGTAATCATTTGGGTTGAAAAGCTAACTAGAATAGAATATGCAATATTCATACAAATAATAATACAAACGTTCTCATATGTGTTCATATTGTCCATACCCAGTCATGGTTCATTGAAATCACAAATAATCTTAACATTTACAGTATTCATTTATAAAATATTTTTATTTATTTGTTTGCAAGCAGAAAGACAGAAAGACAGAAAGAGAATGGGTGCTCCAGGGCCTCTAGCTACTGCAAACAAACTCCAGATACAAGTACCACTTTGCGCATCTGGCTTTACATGGGTACCTTGTATGGAACTCTGGTTGTTAGGTTTTTCAGCCAAGCACTTTAACTGCTGATCCATCTCTCCTTCCCTGCCCTTCACAGTTTTATTTTTTAATTGATAGCTTTATTGTCCAAAACTAGATGCATTGTATTAGCAAAGATTATGTTGGTATCACCATTTCCTTCCTCCCTGTCCCCAATCCTCTGGATATCTTCCTTGGTGGGCAGACTGGATCAATCCATGTGGTAGAGGGCTATGGAAAGCATAGGTGGAATCCAGGTCCCCCCACCCCCTACCCTATTGAGTATTGTTGCTGAGGGGGGCAATGTCTCTGGATATTCTTGTGCACCATGGCTCTTACAGTCTTTCTGCCCCCTCTTCTGCTCAGTTCCCTGAGCCCTGGTCGGTGAGTTTTAAGACTGCTTTATTTTTGAGATCTTAAGAGTCTCTGGAATTCTGCTTTGGTTTTTGTTGGAAATCGTTGGTGTCTGTCTCATTGACTTATCCTGGGTTGACTGATTAGTTGTGCTGATAGATCTCTTACTATCCCTTCACTCTCTCAAGGGTTTCCTTTGGGGCCTACATGATAGGCCTGGGGTTCATCTCTTGCTGGGTTGTCAGCCCTCTGTCTGTGGCTCTTTGGTCGAGTTAAAATGACCATGGCTTTCTCCCTGCCCTCTGAAAAATACAAACAGAATCTTCATTTGAGAGAGTGAGATCAGTATGGGTTAAATGAGACACACATTTCTAATTTGGCAAAATTCTATTGAGATTAGCCTCTCTGTACTTCTCTATTAATGGGAATTTCTTCCCATTTTTGGTTCCCAAAGGATTTTGCCCTGAATCCCAATTTCAGTTAAAGGCTCCTTGACACTGAGTGGATTTCTTGGCTAATTTGAAAGCTGTTGATTACCTCCCCCTAGGTTATGACACTGCTGTTGCCTCCATAATCATTTCTATGCTCTCCATGTTGTGAAATGACTTTGGTTTCTTCAGAAAAAGGCTCTTACCTTTGGCCTGGGGTGGGTATTCAAGAACTTTGACAGAATCCTTTCTTGTTTTAGGGACCCTGTGGGTCTCTTTGATCAACAGCTCTGTCTGGGAAGGGACCAATGACTGGGACAGGGAGTTCCAGGTTTGCTCAATTTTTATGGGGTTAAGCTTCCTCCTATTCCATTAATGACCCCTCTTACCAAGGCAATACCCACTTCTTTCTCTAGAGTTTACTATATGGAAATAAGAATTTTATGATTAGGATTCATTATTGGTTTAGCTTATTGTATAAGTCGCACCCCTTCCCCCCTCATTCTTTCAGTCACTTTTTCAGTCTCTCATTTCACCTGTCAGGTTTGCTTAGAGTTTAAGCTTAACCTAGTTAGGAACTGCATATGAGGGAGAATATATGGCTTTTGATTCAATTTTTATGTGAGTTCGCTAAGTCTGATCTGCTCCAAGTCTGCCCACTTTTCTTTAAATTTCATTTTGTCATTTATTTCCTTTCTGCTGAGTAAACTTCCATCGTGTAAATTTACCACAAATTTGATATCAATTCATCCAGTGATGGGAATTTGGGTTGATTCTAATTCTTGTCTATTATGAATTGAATTGCTATAAACATGGTTGAGCAAATGTCTCTGTGCTGAGGTGTGACGTCTTGAGGGTAGATACACTTCCTGCCTTTTTTGTCCCATAGACCCCCGCACTCCCCACCTTCCACCTCCTTTACAGTTTTTAAAGTCAAATATTACAACTATACATAAACATATGTTTGTATATGTTTATATACACAAGGAGAAATTGTGTGCATATATATCTATGAATACATACAATATATATTTGCATGTACATAAAAAAGTTTCAAGAAAATAAAAAAAAATATTTGAGAATAAATCAGGTATCTAACTAGACAAAAACTCATTGTTGTCAAGGACCATGGTTAAATGTCAATATAAATTTGAATAATTTGATGAAAACTACATATATCTGTATTTGCTTTCCCCACTTGAATTTATTCTTCTTTTGATTATTGCTTAATACATGTTTATTGTATGTTGTCAGATAATCAGACCACCAAATATATTTTGGTTGTACAAAGACTGTAATTTTAGCCTTTCAGATGACTGTATACTGATTTGAGTTTTCAGATCCAGTTCTAATTTATTTATTTACTTTTATTTTACTGTAGAAATGTGATCTTGAATAATTTGTTAAAGTTCCTAAGAATCCATTTTCTCCATTTGCTTTGCTTTTTTTTTTCTCCTTTTGCTTTGGGAAAAGCATGTATTTCACAATACATACTAAAAAGAACCCATGAAACGTCTAAAGTAGATGGGCTGTGGGGATTGCTCAGTTGGTAAGTTGTTTGAGGTAATCATGGGGATGTTAGTTTTATCTTTCAAACCGGCATTTATACACACACACACACACACACACACACACACACACAGGTTGTGTGGTGGTATACTTGTAGTTCCCAGTAATGTGGCGGTAGAATCAGTTGGATTATTTGGGGATCACTGGCCAGCCAGATTAGAATACTTCCTGAGTTCCTGGCTAGTTAGAGACCCTGTCTCCACTATAAAGGAGAACAGTGTCTGAGGAAGAGAATGCAAGGCAGTCCTCTGACTGCCATATGGGTGCACAAACACACACACACACACACACACACACACACACACACACATTAAGAAAGTTTTTGGAATAATGCCAAGTGTAATGCAAACAGTCCATTTGTGTATGACCCATCTAGAAATGCTAGCTAAATCTCTGCCATGCAAACATTCCCACTTTCCTTGCTTTGTATGCAAATTTGGAGTAGAATAATCAAATGACGACATTTCTGCATTTCCACAAGTAAACAGAATCCATGCTAAAGACAAGTTTTTTTTCTTGCCTGTGGACAAATGAAGATGAAAATAAAGCGAATTACAAATGGTTGATATCAAACCTTACTCATAAAAACCCCAGTATGTCTGAGAATTTAGTGGGAAACATTGAGATACTATAAAATATACCTCACATATTTGTTACCTTTGTTGTAATTTCGAAAGATTCTAAGCTCTCAGATCTGCTAAACTCTTGAAGCATTTTTTTTTAAATTCCAGACTGCATTGATCTGTGTTGGCTTGGTTATGACACAATTGACCACTCCTTTCCTATCTTATAGCTTATTAATTATCCTGCTGGAATTCTTGTGCTATTCCATTATTAATAATCTCATTTCATCCATGAACTCTTCCTGGACTGTTCCCTGTCCTACCTGGCCTCTCTACTGTTGAAATGCTCACCCAGATCCTCTCCAGCTTGCTGCTTGCCTGTCATTGTTTGCTTTACAGCGTGGCTTCTATCCTTCATACAGCTTTGATGGAGCGGAAGATGCTCACTCCTGTTGCTCTTCTAAGTCTTAGTAACTTTTACCTTCCAAGGTTGTCATTCACAGCACTAAATGGATGACAGGCCAGCTGAGGGCTGTGACCCGTGTTCTCTCAATCTAATGGAACCATCATCATAACATGCGCCTTTGCTTCTGGGAAGTTAAGGGGGCATTTTGTGTATTGTACATTGTCTCATACGAGGCCATTCCCAGAAATGAACGAATTCTGTTTCTGCTGATATTCCAAAATCAGATTGTGTCTAACTTCAAAAGAAGAATGAATCACAACCTTTCACATACTCTGAAAATGCCTAGGATGCCCATGCCTGTATCCAGTGTTGCTCTGTGATCCCCTCCCCTCACACACCTCATTCTTTGACTCAGAACTTCTCCAGGACTTTTAGAAATCCATGCTTCTTTGAGAATCCTTTCTCTGTATCCATCATTTCTTTGCTTTCTGTGTTATCACCTACGCACTTCCTGTTCCCAATTGCTCATGCAATCTTAATTTTGGTAACTGACTCATAGCCTTTCTTTTCAAGACAATTTCATTATTTTTTGTGAACTCAATGTCCTTGTGAGAGAATCATCCATCACTCTCAACATTAAGCTTCCTGAATTCATTTCTAGTCACCTTTTGTTTACTTCCATGGTCACATCATAATTACCAATATAACTGGTTTTTTTTTTTGGTTGTTTGTTTTGTATTTTGAGGTAGCATCTTACTCTAGCCCAGTCTGAATTGCCTTATCCTGTCCCTGAATTCACAACAGTCCTCCTATCTCTGCCTCCCAAGTGCTGTGATTAAAGATATACACCACCACGCTCAGGTAAACACACTAATTTTCAAGTTATCAGAACAGAAATTAACAACCCTCTGATTTATTAGTTGAGTTGACTTTATTGTACTGGTTTTGGAATTCATCAAATCCATAAGTTTATTGGCTGAGTCTGTTATTTTTCGTATTTCTCTAGACCCAACATTGATGGCTTATTGTCACAACTACTCTCAGGACTGAATTCATTTTTACTGTTGCTTCATAGCAGTCGACCTCCTCAAAGCCTGGTCCTGTACAGATATCATTATGTTCTTCACGATACATGAGTCCTAGGAGTAAACTATGGTGGAGAAAAATCAAGTGGGAGAATAGCACAGCTGTGAGGTATAGATCATCATGGTAGATATCCTGCCTCAATTCTCCAGTTTGTTCTTTAACCTTCAGCAGAAATGTTAGTCTTTCACTTTTAAGAACAGAGAAACTGTAGAATCAGAATGTCCTTTGTCAACCTCCTACCACCAAATGCACAAACCTACTTTTCTTAACTCCTGTCTTTCCCTTCTCACTTGTAGATGTGATGGAGAAATGGGCTATCCTCTGACAGACAGGGTTATAGTTTCTATTTTCTGTGGGTGAGTCCCCTTAGACCACAAAAGGTTCACTTTCAAATGTAAAGAGATGACCTTTTCAATCCATGGATTAGAATTCAGTTGCCAACTCAACAGAACTCTGGTTTGCTAGCCAAGGTAAACAGCATCGAGTCTTTTGTGCTATGGTGGCGATGAAGGTCCATAAAACTGGATGTGAGGATTCTAATTAGTATACAGACCTCAGGCCATTCTCAACACTTCAGCTGTGCTGAGCAATTATCAGTGGCCTAGGTGTTTATTCTGCCCAGTGGAAAGCTACAGGCTAGAAGGAATAGGTCTGTCTCTGGCCATCCAAACACAGCAGCAAAGTATGTTGCTTATTGAGCAGTTTTGGTCAGTGCTGAGTTCAGAATGCAAGTTGAACGGCCACATCTGGTTCCCTGCTCAACACTTGTCTCAAGCATTTCTTTAATCTCTTCCTGCTCCATTGACTTCTTCTTCTTCTTCTTCTTCTTCTTCTTCTTCTTCTTCTTCTTCTTCTTCTTCTTCTTCTTCTTCTTCTTCTTCTTCTAATTTACTTTGGTTTGAAAGCTTCTCTGGAGATTTCTGGCTTCAAGGAAGCTTTTATAAGAACTGGGAAGGGCCATATTGATAAGTCTTGCGTCTTCATTCTGCCTAGACTGCCAAAACTGATTAATAGATTCTGTCATATAATTCACAATTAAAACAAGAAATTTGTCTCACATTAGTATGGAACATATTGATGTGAACTTTTGAAATCAGAGAATGCATTATAATTAATTTCTGAAGCATGAATATTTAATATTTTATAATTTATCTTAGCCTCAGGTCTTATTTTTATATCTAATCAGAAAGACAGCCAGGTTGATTCTTATTCTGTTCCTAGAAAAACTACACAAAAAGATTTGAAAGATAAGAATTGTTAACCTTCTAATATTGGGACAAACATTTTACAAAGCATTATACCTAATTTTATATAATTTCAGGAATTCCATTTAAACTGCTCAATTTAAAATATATTTATGAAAGGAAATTTACTTATCTTCACTCTCAAAATATAAAAAAAATGGCTATACTTTAGAAAATAAAAGAAATAATCCTTTATTTTTTTGCTCATTGTATGTTTATTCATTTATTTTTAGAAAAAAAATTGTTTTAGTACTAAAGTTAATCCTTCCTTCCTTCTACCCCTCTTCCATCTCTCTTTTCTCTCTTTACCTCCTTCCTTTCTTTTCTTCCGTCTTTCTTCCTTCTTTCCATTCTATCTATCTATCTATCTATCTATCTATCTATCTATCTATCTATCATCTATCATCTATCATCTATCCATATAAATTACTGGACAGAACAATATAGCTGAAAATGAGTGTGGCTAGGTATCCTTGGAGTCATAATCCTTGATCTTGTCATATTTCACTTTTAGTGGTGTGTGTATGTGTGTATGTTTGTGTGTGTGAGTGTGTGTGTGTGTTGGCTTATATGAAGGAAATCTCATTACAAATTTAGTAGTCAACTTGTGAAGATGAATGAAAAGGCTGAAGAGCAATGGATTTAGGTATTCTTGGTTCAAAACATACATATACTACTAATGTAATAGTATTCCTATTCTTTCTACTGTCATTTTCTCAATTCAGAAGTTTGCCAGTTGAGACTTCTTTAAATGTTATTGAGTGTTATTAGAGGCTTCTCTAATATTATTAGACTTATTAGAGGCTTCTCTGCCTAGTCAGAGAGACGTAAATGGTTTCCTTTCTACTAAGCACATGGTATATAAGAACTTACTGAATTTAAGAATGATAAGATGGATTGTTTTTAAAAATAAGAATATTTGTTTATTGTAAACTACAATTATTTTATTGTTTTTGAGGAGTCAGAAATCAAATGCTGAATCTGTTGCCATCAAATTATATTAGTGTATATTTACAAAGATAAAATGGACTATGTTGCTTTACCTCAGGGCTTTTTTCTTTAGTTGTTAAGGTTTTAATTCCATGATAATGGAAAATATCATAAATTTCATTATTGACATCTTTGTAAACAATATTTGATTGGTCTTGGATCCTACATAAAAATGTTATTATACAAAAATATGATTATTCTTATTGCTCAGAGTAGTGCTGAGAATTCATTGCATAAATTAATTTAAAATGTAGTTTTTGTGCAAGTACAATTGTTTGGATAATTGAAGCCAAGAGTGGTGGTACATGCCTTTAAACCCAGCACTTGGAAAGCAGATGTAGGAAGATTGCTGAGAGTTTGAGGCCATTTTGGGATTACAGAGTGAATTCCAGGTCAACCTGGGCTACAGAGAACGAGACAACAAATGTGGATATGGAAAACTAACATGCTATAAAAAGTAATAGAATTAAAACTTTAGAGGAACCTCAGGGTTATTGGGAAGCTGTTCAGGACATGGTGCTTCTAACTACTAAGCCCCACCTCAGGAAGAATTTTCCCTGTTATTAAAACCTTCCAATAGTGCATAACTCTGTGTTTTAATTTATGAGACGCTTTTATAGTCATCTTTCTTGTTGTTGGCAAAGAATCCAAAAAAAGCAGCTGATGGGAGGCATGGGTTTATTTTGGCTTACAGACTCTAGGGGAAGCTCCATAATGGTAGGGAAAATGATGGCATGAGCAGAGAGTGGACATCATCTGTGCTACAGCACTGCAAACAGCTATAGGAAGATATGCCAAACACTGTCAAGGGGAAGCTGGTTATAATACCTATACACCCACCCCCAACATTACACCTCCAATAAGATTCCAAGTACAAAACATCCATCAGCTGGGGATCAAGCATTCAGAACAATTAAGTTTATGGGGGTTACCTGAATCAAACTTTTATAATCTTACCCTGGCCCTCATAAAATGATAATCATACATGATTTAAAAAGCCATGTATTCAGCTCAACTTCAAAAGTTCCCACAGTTTTTATCAGTCCCTATGATATTCAAACATCCCCATAATCCAAGGTCTTTCAACTGAGCCATAATACCAAAAAAAGCACCCAAAACAGTAATAACAATAACCCAAAACAAAGAACATTCACACTGCAAAAGATAGCCTTGTTCATAGCAAAGACCAATTAAACCAATACAATATTTAAAATGGGGCAAACTGTTTCTAACTTCAAGTCCAACAATTCTAGCCAGTGCACAGTCTTTGGAGTTTCAATTTCAGCCCCCTAGCTAGGCTACTCACAATCCCAGAAAATTTCATCTGGTGTTTGCAGCTCTCCTTGGCAGTCATCCCATAGTTCTGGCATTTCAGTGGGTCTCCACTGCAACCCTGGGTTCATCCTCATGGATCCATTGGGTTTCCACCTGGGAAATCCAATATACCTGTTTTACACTGCCCATGGCCATTTCCAGAAATAAAACAAAACCATGTTGCACAGCCAATGACCCTCTCTTCCTACATTTGTTTTACTCCATAGTCCCAGGTGGGCTACTAACTTGTTTATCCAGGGGGAACAAAGCCAACTTTGAAGAGCAGAAAAACTTCAATATTCATGGCCCCTACTTCAAAAGAGTCTGCATTCTCCCTGATGTTCCAGTACAGATCACCAGACCCCTAAAGATTGTAATTTCTCAAACAATTGCAATTGAACAAGCAGCCATTTCCTCCCAAAGATTTCATTTCTTTCTGTTATCAGGTCACAGGCAGAAAGAATTTAGCAAGTCTTTCACACAAACTGCCTCCAGACCAATCCCAACAAAGTTCCTTTTCACCCTTGTAAATGAAACCTCAAAGACCAATAGTTCTTGCTGTATTCAGGTCTTTCAACTCCGACCAGAGTATTCCATCAAGCTGCACTTACAAGCATTGCAAGGCCACTGTCAGGATAAGGTTTCAAATTCTATTTTATTCCTCTTCCTGAATATCAGTTACAAAAGGTCAAATATCATGTTACTCCCAATAACTATATACAGTTATATTTACAAATATTAAAAAATCACCACTTTCTATATTCACATGCTTTCTATGTGATGGAATTGGATTTTCATGGACCTACAGAAGTACCAAAGCAAAGTGGTATAATAGTACAATGTACTGTATTCTTAGCCTCCCGAAAAACAGCACACTAGTACATCTTGCTGCCCATTCTTCATTTACTACAGACATGTTTTATTAAATTATTGACCTGTTTCTGGAGCAAGGTTACTTACTTTTTCAGAGTTATTATCCTTTTTTTGTACTGACACCTCTTGTATAAAATAAAAGTAAATCTGGCTATAAATTGTAGTCTACAATTTGTTGGCCTTGCTTCTGTACATATCTCCCTTCCACCTTTCCAAGTCTTTCATGGTTGTTTGAATGAGTGTGGACCTCTTCCATGATTCCTTTGCTTGTTTCTGAGATGCACAACATGGAAAAGTCCTAGGTATAGACTACAGCTACTTCTGTGTAAATTAGCTCCATGACAATGAACATGTCTACCTTCAAAATTCCCTTTCCTATAAAACAGAATGTAGGAACTTGAGAGATTGAAACCAGCAGGCTTTGTAAACAATAACCTTTATACACTGAGAAAGCTCCTCAACCTGTTAAAAAAAAACTTTAAGAACATTTTTTTCTATTCTACGTTTTACAGATATGTCTTCCTCTGTCTTTAGCTAGACTCAAAGATAGTCTCCATCTTTTCCATACGACAACACACAAAGACATACAAATGAATAGCGTCAACTAACAGTTCTTAGGAGAAGTTTCTATCCTAGGTCCTTTAGGAATGTCTATGATAAGGTGGAAAAGCAGAGAAAATTTTATTTTTGAAATTTTCTCTGCTGCTGTATAAAATGAGGAATGGGGCTGGAGAGATGGCTCAGCGGTTAAGGCACTTGCCTCCAGTGCCTAAGGCCCCGGGTTCAATTCCTCAGGACCCACATAAGCCAGACCCACAAGGTGGTGGCCCTGGTCCTCTCTCTCTCTCTCTCTCTCTCTCTCTCTCTCTCTCTCTCTCTCTCTCTCTCTCTTCTCTCTTTCTGTCTGCTTGAAAATGAATAAATAAAATATTTTAAAATGAGGAATGCTAATCTCTGAAAGCATTACATGTTTATCAAAAATATCAATGAATTCTGCAGCATGACTTATGATAGGTGACTTTTTTAT